>PVKC010045656.1:0-11375 GCA_004027635.1 Crocidura indochinensis | reverse complement strand
CTGGGCACTGAGTCCAGTCAGATCATTATAGTTTTCTCTCAGGCAGTTAGCTATCTGAAAAGGTTCATTAAAATCACTTTTGTGGTTGGAGAGGATGATTTCCCAAATGGGTACCAGCTGAAGTCCCCTGTCGATGACACACCAGGTTCGATTACTGGTAACTAGACCAGTTTTCCATTGAACAAGGCTATTTGCTTCTAGAGGGCCACCTGTCTGGGTTATAGATAATTGTACCCTGGTCTGGAGGGTTTTAAAGGTTGTATTCTGAGTGGCTATGTTAGACTGAGAAGAGGACACATCTAGCCCTCCAGCAGTCGTCAAGCCCAAGCCACTGTAGCTGCCTCTCACATGGTTCTCTAGCATTTCTACTGACTGCTGTTTTACTTCTGTCAGCTGGTCAGTTTGGAAGCCTTCTGATATGACTTTCCACCAGTAGATTCCTCCAAAGTGCAGAGGGCCCTGGTTAGCATGAGAGCCAAACCTCTGGAAGAAGTTTTCAATCCTGTGCCTCAGATCAGTGACTCTCTCTGGGCCTGCTGCCAAGCTAAGAATATCTTCAATACTTTTCAGTTCCTGGAGTGCTGCCTTTGATAACTTTAGTTGATGAAGAGGAAAATGGCAGGAGACCAGTGGCACATACATGAACTTGGTTGAGCAGAAGTAAGAGTGTTCATTATGCGATTTCTTGGTTTCTTTGGATTCTGAATGTTTGTTGTGATCCATTTCAGTGTCTAAATCAAATCCCCAACCACTGCCTTTGGCTATGGCAGATGCACTGTATCCCAGTTTTTGTATTGTCTGGGTGAAGTTGGATTCTGCTTGAGAAGATGTAAATTCCTTTGCTTCCATTCGTGTACTCTGCTGAGGTCCAGAAAATAACAATTTGTTGGGGACACTGAGTAACTCCTCTCGCTTTTCTAGCAGTTTTTGTTGGGAACTAGTTTTGTAAATCCCCTGCAGTGTGAGTCCTCCAGATGCCCATCTCACTAGTTCTCTCTCTGGTATGTTTTGACTCTTGGACAGTGTTTGTTCTGTAAAATTGATTTGATTCTGCATATTTTCCATAATTTCTTTTAGGGACATCTTTAGAGGTGGACAATACTCTTTGGGGATCTCCATTGCTTGCCTCAGTTCTGCCTTTATTCTCCTTACTGCCCCTTTCTGTTGTTTCTTCCCTTCATCCAGCAATTTTGCTAACTTTTGTAGTATTTGTTCTGCCCTCTTCTGCCTTTCCTTAATCTCTTTTACCTGAGACTCCTGTAAATCTGAAAGACTATTTGAGTGAGACATGTTCACCAAAGTCTCCTGAGACCTTTCCTCCAAGGAATGTTGTTACAGAGATTTCAGCTTCCTATGATCTTTTTCTTCTAGATGTGGTAAGGCATGGCAACAGTGTCATGTGTTGCTGAATCTTGAGTTTCTCTCAGCTTACTTCTCTCTGCACTTTTTAGATCTCTTGCTTCCTTTCACTTTTGAGCTTGGATTCATGAGTCGTTGTTTTTATTGTGTCAACACTGTAGAAGAAAAAACACCTAGTTACCTGGTGTCATGACCTTCAGATATGTCATGAAAACGACCCCAAGTATAATTTACTAAAGATTCAATTTGACTAGCATTTTTAAATCTTTGTTTTCATGATATTTTATCAATAATATTATCAATATAATAATTGACAATTGAAAATAATAATTGATAATAATAATCATCAACATTTATCCATATAATTTTATTTTCTGTTGGACATCTGTTTCTTAGCATCAATATCCAGAATGTTACTTTATAGAACTATTTATTTTACATCCTATTATATGGATTAATTGCATGGAGCATATAGAATTTGAAAATATGCATGAATTAGACCTATACTAACTTAAAAAACTAAACTCATTCATTTTCTTAGTTATTTTTTATATAAAATCCTATTAATGGTTCCATGCTGCATCTTTGTGACTATTGAGGCTGTTTCATTAGTCTGATAATTATATTGATTTTGTCTTATCAGTATTGCACTGTCAGGAGTTGTCTCTCTTTTGTACTCATGTTCCATTTAAACCAATATATAGGAATTCCTACTGCCAAATGTGGTTATTTTTCATTGTGAGTCTTATGCTATATCAAAGGGACTTATTCACCTATGCTTTTGTAAAAAAGTTGAGTATGTCTGCATGGATAAATGGTACCAGAAAACACAAAGAAAAAGTCCAAATTCCTTTGTATTTTTATATTTGATTAAAAAACACAAAACGTTCTGACCTTTTTGGAAAGAGCCACAGATGAGCTAGAACTTGAAAATTTCCAGTCTTCCTGACTGTAGATTCCATATGAGTTTGGTGGATGATATGGTGCTGAATTACTTCAGTTAAGCACCTCTCCTATAGGAAAAAACAAGAATGCTGCCTGAGAGTATGGCTACAAGTTCTGTATGTCATGGTTGGAGAAGTACATTTTTCTTTCATGGCTCCCAGAATTTTGAGTCAGGATGGTTATTACTAATATAAGGAAAAATTTGGAAACAGAATTTGTAAGAATATAAAAATAGAAAGATATCATAGTTAATTAAAAGGCAGTGGTTCTTTGTGATTCTTCTTATGACTTCAGCAGCAATCCCTCCCACAAAGTTTTATGAGAGTCTTCCCAAGATGCATCCTCACATAGTCTATGAAGCCTCTAAATTGTTGAATGCTTTGCTCACTACTCCATTTTATGTGTAATTTAGTTTGCTCCTGATTTCTTTTTTTTTTTTTTTGTGGTTTTTGGGTCACACCCGGCAGTGCTCAGGGGTTACTCCTGGCTCCATGCTCAGAAATTGCCCCTGGCAGGCACGGGGGACCATATGGGGCACTGGGATTTGAACTGATGACTTTTTGCATGAAAGGCAAACGCCTTACCTCCATGCTATCTCCCAGGCCCCAACATTTACTGCTCCTGATTTCTATATTTAGAAGAAATGACTAATGAGTGCTATCAAAACCAAATGGCATGTTGGCAAGAGATAAATTGCATACTTGAGCCATTGTATCAATTTTTGAAGAGTAAAGTGTAAGTTGTCAGTAGTCAGCTGCTGAGTTTTAGAACTGAGAGTACATTTAAAAACTGAATATTTTTCCACTAGAGAATTAATAGGTAGAGGATTAGTATCACACTTATAAAATATCCAGACATAATTGTGCTGACTCAATTGTCCTACCTAATCCATGTGAAGATAAATTTTAGAGATCTGAAGATGTATTTGACACTACTGTTAGTGAAAACAAGCAATGCATAGCTAAAAGGATATTACAAATTAATAAACATGACATTGCTCCCCAAATAATAAGAATTCATTAGTAAGTCCCTGCTTAACACCTTCCAAACATCTTGCACATTGAGGATATTTTCTGAACTTTCCTGGAGATTGATGCCTGGCTGTTGGCACAACTACTCTTTTCCTTAGCACTACCCATCCTTGCCTGCTTCCCACTGTTTCCTGACATTTGATGAAACACATCTGGATTTCTCTTCAGTAAAGTGCACACCTGATTTCTCACCAGTGGGCCTTCCTTCCAGCCCATAATCCATGAAGGTATCTGCAGCGCAGCACAAACTGTAGAAATGATGAATTATTGGACATTGACACAGTCCTGGAAGGGTTCCAACACAAGACCTATCTAGTATGCTGGGTGAAATGTGCTTATATATCTAAGATATGGAGATTATTATGCTGAAGTAAATGTGTCAGAGGGAGAGGGATTGAGGGAGAATAACTCACTCATTTTGAGATATAAGGAAAGCAAGAGAATGAATTGTAATAATATCTGGAGACAAGAGATAAGAGTCAGGAGGTTCATCCAAGGTTAGGAAGCTTACCACAAATAACAGTGAGTGAATTTACTATAGTGAACATTCTGCTATGACAATAATAATGGAAACTGATCATTTTGGACAAGAGCACGGTGATAGAGGGGGAAAAAGTGACATGCATGGCACACCTCCATTAATTATAGTGAAAAACACAGTGTCAAAAAGGAAAGAGAGACAGAGAGAGAAAGAGACAGAAAGAAGCAAATATTTTGCACCAGAGAAAGGCAGGGGTATGGGTGGGTGGAGAGTGGGAGGAAAATGAGTGATATTGGTGACATGAAAGTTGCACTCAAGAAGGGTTGTGTATATTCCAAGACTAAATCCCAACAATGAATAATTTTGCAATTACAGTGCTTAAGTAAAGCAATTAATTAAAAATAAGAATATAGCAATAAAATTGTTTAATGTAGAAAGGAAATAATAGATGAGAATTTCTGCATTAACTAGAATATTTCAAGCAAAATAAGAAATAAATGTTCAGTCATTTGAACCTCAAAGATGTATTGATGACATAATTTCATTGGTAAAAATATATAAACAAATGGTATAGAGCAGAATAAAAACTTTCTGTATGGTAAAAGAAACATGGCCTAAATTAAAGAATAGCCTACCAAATGGGAGAAAATAGTTACCAACCTATGTCAGATAAAAGTTAATACCATAAAATAAAGCAAAAAGTTATATAATAATCCTATTTAAAATGGGAAGAGGATTGTTTTGAAGAAATAAATAGAAAACATTAGCCCAGAATGCATAGAACTCTCTTCCTTATCAAGAAGTTGTGCACACATTATTCTCTACTGTAAATGGCATATTCTCTAAGATAGACCACATACTGGATTAAAATATATCTCTATTAAATCATGAAGATAGAAATAATATCAACTCTCCTCTCAGATCATGAGGTTTCAAAATGAAAATTAATTGTAAACAGAAAGTAAAAGCAGAAACACTTGGAAATTAAACAATGCACTTCCGAACAACCAGTGGACCAAATTTGAAATCAGAGAGGAAATCAGAAGATTTCTGGAAACAAAGAGGAATGACCTTTGTGAGTATTCCTCCCAACATCTTATTTATCCCACCTGAATGATCAGAACTGCCCATACCTGGAATGGGCAGGGGGAGGCTTCTTCTGCATGGGGTGAGAGAAGGGATAAGAAAGAGTTAGAGAGAGAAGTGTAGGAGAGGCAACATCATCAGAGATTCAACATCAGATTCAGTATCACCAATTCAGCATCAGATTCAGCATTAGCAATTGAGCATCATCAAAGAAGCAGCAGCAGTAGCATCACGAAAGGGAGTTAGGTATCAGAAGCCCTTTAGGAAGCCTGGAAAAGCAACTGAAAGGGAGACAGAGGCTGAGAGAGCCAGAGGGAGTTGAGAAGTAGCTGCTAGGAAAAGGCTTAGGATAGAGGCCATATGAGGAGGTGTACATGGCAGTAGGAACTGTGGAATAAAACTGGCTGACTCCTGAAACTTCATCTGACTGCTTTTTGAATCTATTCACCCTCACTCTGTAACCTTCAGACACGCCAGACCATAGAGACTGTGGGAGCTGGATCGAGCCCAGAAAGGCCTCACCATCCACAAACCAACCCTAGAATTAAATATTTTATATTAAGACAACAAAAATATGATTTACCAAGACATATGGGAACAAAAAATGCAGTATTTATTTAGTGGAAAATTCATAATAATGCAAGTAAGCACTAAGAGGTATGAAAAACTCACATAAACTACTTAACAGCACAGCCGAAGCTGCTAGGAAAAGGTGAAAAAGGAATCCAAAGTAAGCAGAAGGAAGAAAATAGCAAGACTTTGCGATAAGTTAATGAAATAGAAAGTGAAATTTATTCAAAAACTTTCCAAAGATAAATGAATTTAAGTTCTAATTCTTTGAAAGAAAAAACATGATTAAGAAAATATTGGCGAAGAGGATGACGAAGATGAGGAGGAGGCTTTTCCCTATAGCAACGGCGGCACCAGCACCCGAACCACCTCCTCCGATTGCTCCTCTGATGCAGACTCGCCTCCCCCACCGCTCCAGTAGGACAAGTGGCCCAGCCTTGGACTGGATTTCCCCGACATCTCCGATGTTTCTGAGGCTGCCAAGTGGAGATCGGAGATCGACTGCAGGGGATCTCCTCTGCCCAAACCCACAGTGTTAATGAATGGCAGTCAGCCATTGTGCTTTGGAAAGCACGTGAGTTCCGAGAGGACGCTGAGGGCACCCTAGAACTTGCTTTTATTTTTGTACACTGTATTTATATATATAAATATATATATGTGTATATATATATAAATATATATATATATATATATAAAGAAACCTCTATGCATGCATGCTAAGTTATTTAGCTTCTCCCATCACCTGTGGTGGAATGTAAAATAAATATTTTTTTTTTAAAAAAAGAAAAAAAAAAGAAAATATTGGCAAGTCTTAGAGAGAACCAAAAGAAAACTGTAGTCAATTAGAAATGAAAGGGGGAGGGAGCTGTTTGCTGCTGTGTGTTCTGAAACATGGTAGACAGACATTCTGAACTACCTTCTCTACGTCCTGTGTCCTGGACCTTGAATCTCCCCTCCAATCTTTCCATGGGGGCACTTCTTTAGAGGTAAGATGTCCTTCCTACAAAGGGTGGAGCTGTTTGCTACTGTGTGCTATGAAGCATGGCAGGCAAACATTCTGACTACCATCTCTACTTTCCTGTGTCTTGCATCTTGATCCTTCCTGCCCATTATTCCCTGGAGAGACTTCTTCAGAGGTGAGCCGTCACACCCACAAAGAGTGGAGACAGAGGAGTGCGACCTATCCACTTTGCTTCACAACCTAGTGAATCTTCTAGCTAATGAACCCCACCATAACACATAAAAGCATGACAATGAGGAAACCACACTAAAAACATGACAATGAGGAAACAACACAGGCCAACACCATGCATAGGAAATGAAGATGGCAGCTCTGATGACCCAAAAAGTTCCAAACAACTAGTTAACCTCACAGATAAGTTTAGAGAAGAAATATGGAGGAGGTTAATAGAACTCAAAGAAAGCATAGATTGAGCTGTATAGACCACAAAGATAGAAATCAGAAAACTCCAAATGGAAATAACAGGACTGAAAAGCTCTGTATAAATGAAATTATGAAAAAAAAAGGAAAAAAAAAAGCTTTTCCAACAGATTAATAGCACCTGAG
The DNA here is from genome assembly GCA_004027635.1 of Crocidura indochinensis. Taxonomy (NCBI): domain Eukaryota; kingdom Metazoa; phylum Chordata; class Mammalia; order Eulipotyphla; family Soricidae; genus Crocidura; species Crocidura indochinensis. Next base: position 4,336 of record PVKC010045656.1, on the reverse strand, counting down.
GGTAGAATCAATGAGCTGGAATGTGAGATGCTGAACAACTCCATACAACAGAAGAGATTGGAAAAAACCTTAAGGCATATGATCAGTCAATGGAAAAATACTCAAAAAGTGTGAACAGATCAAAATAGCAGTTTTTGATAAATTCAACAGAAACAGCATAAGAATCATCGGAGTTCCAGAGACCCAGGAAGAAAATTCATCCCTAGGAAGAATCAACAGTCAAGACATCTTTACAGAGAAACTCCCAAGCAAAAGACGGCATGCAAACAAATCCTGCATGCCCAAAGAGTACCAGCTAAAACATACCTGAAGAAAAACACCTCAAGGCACATCCTAGTCAAAATGACAAATCTCACAGATAGGGATAGAATACTGAAAGTAGCAAGATCAATAAGGGAAATTACATTCAAAGGAGCATCATTAATATTTATAGCAGACTTGTCACAAGAAACCCTCAAGGCCAAAATTATGGTGGGATATAGTGACAAATCTCAAGGAAGTTAATGCTTCACCTAGAATACTGCACACAGCCAGACTCACTTTTGGGTTTGAAAGATGTATATATAGCATCTCAGATAAACAACAGGTCAGAAACTTAACAGACTCAAAACCGGCCTTAAAAGAGAAATGGAATGGTTTACTTTAAGACAAGACAGATCAACATACATACCAAAGCTTTATACTAAGATGATGCTAAATACCATGATAATTATCTCTCTAAATATCAATGCAATAAATGAACCTTTTAAGAAAAAAAAATGTGGTAAAATGGAGCAAAAAGCTGATCCAACCATTTTTCTGCCTACAAGAATCACATCTGAATAGTCAGAACAAACAGACTCAAAATCAAAAGGTAGAGGAAAATCATCCAAGCAAACAACTTCCTTAAAAATGTTGGAGTGGCCATATTAATATCAGATGAGGCAAACTTTAGATTTCGAAAATTTTAAGGGACAAAGATGAACATTTTGTATTAATCAAAAGATATGGAAAAAGGAAGAAGTCACACTCCTAAGCATATACACACCCAGTGAGGGAGCAGCAAAATATTTAATACAGTTGTTGACTAATGTGAAAGAAGGTATCAATAGCAACACAATAATAATGCAGATATCAACACTGCCCTATCACCCCTTAATAGGTCAACTAGGCTGAAACCCAAAAAGTATATACTAGCTCTGAAAAGAGAAATGGGAGAAAGCAGATTAATATATATATTATTAGTATATATATACTAATATATATGTATATATATGTATATAAAGAGAGAGAGCACTTTATCCCCAGAAAAATGAACACTCATTCTTCTCTAATGCACATGGGTCATTCTTGAGGACAGAACACTTGCTGAACATAAAACATATTTCCATAAAGTCAAGAGGACAGAAATTTTACGCAATTCCTTCTCAGATTGCAAGGCACTGAAATTAGGGGCCAGAGGCATGGCAAAACTGTAAGGCATTTGCCTTGTACATGGCTGATCTAGACTGGACTGGGTTTGATCCCTCTGAGTCCCATATGTTCCCCCAAGCCAATTGTTATTTCTGAGTGCATAGCCAGGAGTAACCCCTGAGTGTCACTAGGTGTGGCCCCAAAACTAAAAACAAACAAATAAACAATACAAGGCACTGAAATTAGAAGTGATCTACAATGGAACACAGAAGATAAAAATTTAACATTTGGAAATAAAAAGTTTCTCTACTGAACAACCAGTGGGTCAGAGAGGAAACCAAAGAGTTCAAAATATTCCTGAAAACTTGGGGCCTGGGAGATAGCATGGAGGTAAGGCATTTGCCTTTCATGCAAAAGGTCATCAGTTCTAATCCCGGTGCCCCATATGGTCCCCGTGCCTGCCAGGAGCAATTCCTGAGCATGGAGCCAGGAGTAAACCTTGAGCACTGCTGGGTGTGACCCAAAAACCACACAAAAGAAATGACAATGAACACACACACACACACACACACACACAAAACAATCTGAAAGATCAACGAAAGCAGAAGTTGGGCTTTTGTAAAAGTAAACAGGATTGATAAACCACTAGCAAAACTCTCAAAGAAACGGAGGGAGAGAAACTTAATAAATCGGATTAGAAATGAAAAGGGGGTGATTACTACAGATACCGCAGATTCAAAGTGTAATGAGAGACCACTTTGAAAAACTCTATGCAATGAAACATGAGAATTTGGATTAATTGGGTAAATTCTTTGACTATTATAATCTTCTATGGTTAAACCAGGATGATCTAGCATATCTAAACAGATCCATTACTCCTGATGAAATTAAAATGGTAATCAAAAGTCTTCCCCAAAACAAAAGCCCATGCCTAGATGGGTTCACTAACAAATTCTCTCAAACCTTTCTAGAGGAACTAATACCAGTCCTTTTCAGGTGCTTTCATGAAATTAAAGAATCAGGAACACTCCTAAGTAGTTTTTATGAAGCTAACATCACCCTGATAAAAAAAATCAGAGAACTGCAATGAAAGAACACTACAGACCAACATCTCTGATGAACATAGATGCAAAGATTCTCAACAAAATCCTGGCAAATACGATCCAATGCCTCATCAAGAAGGTCAGACATCACAATTAAGTAGGTTTCATTCCAGGAATGCAAGGATGGTTTAACATATGTAAATAAGTAAAAAAAATACACCATATCAAGAACAAAAAAAATCCTATGATCATATCAATAGATGAAGAGAAAGCATTTGATAATATCCAACACCCATTTTTGATAAAAAAAAAAAGAAAAAAAACAACAACCTATCATCAAGATGGGAATGGAAGGAAATTTTTTTCTCAATAGAGTCAAGGCCATCTACCACAAGCCAATGGCAAATATTATTCTCAATGGAGATAAAACCAAAAGCATTTCCTCTAAAATTTGATTCAAGATACGACCACCCTCTCTCACCACTATTATTCAACACATTGCTGGAATTTCTTGCCATAGCATTATGCAAGAAAATGATATCAAGTGTTTCCAGATAGCAAAGGAAAAAGTCTAGCTCTCAGTGTTTGCAGATGACATGCTAATATATTTATAGAAGACTAAAGACTCTACCAAAACTAGAAATAATAGATACATATAGCAAAGTGGAGGCTACAAAATTAACATGCAAAAATCAATGGCCTTCTTGTACACCAATAATGTACACCAATAATGATAGAGAAGAAATGGGCATTAAAAACAATTACATTCACATTACGGTCACACAAACTCAAATATCTTGGAGTCAACTTAACTAAAGTCTTGAAGGACCTATACAAAGAAAATTACAAATTCCTGGTTCAATAAATAAAAAAGGATATAAGAAAATGGAGAACATATCCTGCTCAGAGATTGGCAGGATTAACATCATTAAAATATCAATACTCCCCAAAGCATTGTACATATTTAATGCAATTTCTCTAAGGATACCCATGACATTCTTTAAAAAGTGGATCAAACTCTTGAAATTCATTTGGAACAATAACCAACCATGAATAGCTAGAGCAGCTCTTGGGAAAAAAATTAGATGTGACCTCAAAACCAATCAATCAATCAATCAATCAATAAAGCTTAAAAAGGGTTTAAGAGACAAAGAGGAACATGTTTTAAATATCAAGGATATGTGCTCTAGGAAGAAATTACATTCCTAAATATATATGCACTGAAGGAGGGGCCAGAAAAAGACTTAAAACAAGTGCTGAGATTTGAAGAAAGACAATAGCTACACAGTAATAGTGGGATACTGAAACCTAGTGCAGTCAACCCCTGATAGGTCAAGCAGGCTAAAACCTACTAAGGATATACTGGCTCTAGAGAAAGAAATGGAAGAGAGTGGCTTAGTAGATACATAAATATAGGACTCTCCATCCCCAGAAATCTGGATACATACTCTTTTCTGATGGACATGTGATATTCTCCAAGATAGACTATATGCTGGGCCATAAAACATAGCACCATAAAATCAAGAGGATAGAAATTATAGCAACTATCTTCTGAGATTATGATGCACTGAAAAGAAAAGTAAATTACAGACACAGAGAAAAAACTTTGACACCTGGAATTTAAATGGATCACAACCGAAGAACCCATTTGTCAAAGATGAAATCAAAGAGGAAATCAAAAGATTACTTGGAGCAAATGAGGATGAAAACATGGATTATAAGAATTTGTGGAACAGAACAAACGTGGTACTAACAGGAAGAATTATTGCTTTTAAGTATTCATCAGAAAGGAAGAAAAGGCCTAAATAAATAACTTAATTGCACAGCTTAAAAATTAGAAAATGATCAAATGAACCAAATATAGACAGATGGAAGAAAAAGTTAGAGTAAAATTAATGAAC
>PVKC010045655.1:0-11386 GCA_004027635.1 Crocidura indochinensis | reverse complement strand
GCTTTTGTTGTATCCCATAAATTCTGACAATTTGGGTCCTCATTGTCATTTGTTTTCAGGAATGTTTTGACTTCCTTTTTGATTTCATCTCTGACTCACTGGTTGTTCAGCAGTGAACTGTTTAGTTTCCAGGTGTTAAAGTTCTTCTGTGTTTCTTTGTAGTTCACATCTAATTTCAGGGCCTTGTGATCAGTGAAGGTAGTTTTTACAATTTCTATCCTCATAAAACATATCTCTATAAAGTCAAGAGGATAGAAATTGTAAAAACTACCTTCACTGACCACAAGGCACTGAAATTAGATGTGAACTACAAAGAAATATATATATATATATATATATATATATATATATATATATATATATATATATATATATATATATATATATATACACACATATATCTGCTAGTCCACTTTCTTCCATTTCTCTTTTCAGAGCTAATATATTCTTGCTGGATTTTAACCTGGTTGACCTATCAAGAGTGTCAGGGCCGTAATAAGATCTCCCACTATTATTGTGCTGGTAGTGATATCTTCTTTAAGGTTTGTCAAGAGTTGTATTAAATATTTTTCAGGTCCATAATTAGGTGCATATTTGTTTAGGAGTGTGATTTCTTCTTGTTGTACATAACCTTTGATTAGTACAAAGTGACCAATTTTGTTCCTTGTAACTTTTCTGAGTCTAAAATTTGCTTTATCCGATAGTAATATGGCCACTCCAACTTTTTTAAGGATGCTGTTTGCTTGGGTGATTTTCTCCATCCTTTGATTTTGAGTCTATGCTTTTTTTTTTGATTATTCAGATGTGTTTCTTGTAGGCAGCAAAATGTTGTATTAGTTTTCTGAACCATTTAGCCACTCTGTGTGTCTTAAGTGCATAATAGTCCATTGACATGAGAGAGATATTTGTCATAGAATTTATTGTCATCTTTGTGTAGACATTTGGTTTATCTGTTGGTCTTTCTTTCCTTTAAGTAGACCTGTTAGCCTTTTTTTAGGGCTGGTTTTGAGCCTGTAAAGTTTCTGCTCTGTTGTTGATCCATGAAGCCATATATACTTCCTTCAAACCTAAAAGTGAGTCTGGCTGAACGTAGTCTTCTAGGTGAAGCATTCATTTCATTGAGTTTTCTTACTATATCCCACCACTGACTTCTGGCTTTGAGGGTTTCTTGTGACAGGTCTGCTGCAAATCTTCAGGATGCTCCTTTAAATATAATTTCCCTTTTTCATCTTGCTGTTTTCAGTATTCTATCCCTATCTGTAGGGTTCATCATTGTGACTAGGATATTTCTTGGAGTGCTTTTTTGGGGGATCTCTTTTAGTTGGAACTCTTCTGGCATGCAGGATTTGGTTGCATACAGTCTTTAGCTCTGGGAGTTTCTCTGAAATGATGTTCTTAACTGTTGATTCTTCCTGGGAATTTTCTTCCTGGCTTTCTGGGGCTCCAATGAGTCTTATGTTTTTTCTGTTGAATTTATTAAACATTTCTATTTTCATCTGTTCAAAATCTTTGAGTATTTTTTCCATTGTCTGATGATTTGCTTTGAGGCTCCTTTCCAATCCCTTCTGTTGTGTGGTGTTATTATGCATCTCATCTTCCTGCTCACTAATTCTGTCTTTAACTGCTATTAGTCTATTGGAGATGCTTTCCATAGAGTTTTTCTTTCCCTCTACTGCATTTTTCAGTCCTGTTATTTCAGCTTGGAAGTTTCTGATTTCTATATTTGTGATTTGTTCAGGTCGATCTATTCTTTCTTTGAGTTCTATAAACATCCTCCATAGTTTTATTAGGTGGTTGGCATTTTTGGAGTCATCAGAGCTACCATCTTCATTCTCTATTCATGCTGTTTTCCTGAATTATTTCCCCATTTCCACTCTTGAAGTGTGATTCTTACTCTTGTACCAATGGGGTTTGTGTTATTGAAAAACATAATAATTATAGAATCCTGAATGGAGGTGAATGATGGTGAGATGGAGGGATGGGTATTTGCTGCCCGCCTGGACCATGTGCATGTAGCTCTCTTCAGCCGGTAAGTCTCAGGGTTCAGGTTAGTGGCAAGGAAATGATCCACAGACAGTCAGGTTTCAGGAGACATGAAGCTTTATTATTAATATACCCTAGTCACTTAAGCTAACCTTTTAAGCACCCTATTTCAGCTGCTCTGCCATTTCAACATGTTTATTCTCACTCCATCTTGCCAGCTCTCCTTCCCTCTCTCTAGCTGAATCTCTCAACCTTTTAACTGCCCCTGAGGCAATCCTTTTGTTACCTCCCAAGGACCCCTCCCCAAAATGGGCTGTTCTTGCCATCAGATAAGTTTACACAGGAAGATGGGTTAGAGTGACATGTATTCTATAAGAAGTGCACAACTGCAGAGCAAAGTAAGAGGCCAAGATTTTTTTTTTTGCAGTGTTCTTCTTTGATTATCACTGGGGATGAGGAAGTAGCCCCAGGTGTCACTTTTAAGATTCCCCTGTAGTCCAAAACCAGCCAGGAATTAATCCCTGTCCTTGTGGGCGGAGGCACTCCTACCTGAGTTTAGGCACTTGATAGCTGATTTTGCTGTGTTCTTCTTTCATTGTCACTGGGGATCACCAGGGGAGGGGGGGTTGTTTGTTTTGTTTGTATGTTTTGCTTTTGGGGCCACACCAGGTGACTCCTCCATAGCCAGGGGTTACTCCTGGCTATGTGCTCAGAAATCTCTCCTGGCTTGGGGAACCATATGGGACACCAGGGGATCGAACTGTGGTTCATCCTAGGTTAGCACATGCAAGGCAAACCGCCCTACACTTGTGCCACTGCTCTATCCCCAAGAATTATATAATTTTTAATAAATACTCTGTAATCTCATGATATGTTTTAAAAAACTTGTCAAATAGTGATAATTGCCCAGAAGTATCCATTTATATTACTTTGGAATATCTACTATAATATTTACCTATGAATATTATTTATTAGACAAGTTTTTCTTGAATTTAAGTGGTACCATATTATTTATTGAGCACATTTATCTTAGAAATAAGCATCTTTTATATGTATTAAATAAACCCAAGTATATAGATTTATTGCCAGCTGTTATACTTCTATATTTAGCTAAATGGATGAGAACATGTTTTAAATTGCATTTTCCTAATTTATTTGCAGAGAAATGAGAAATGTTTATCAAAAAGCATTTTTATTTGCACTCTTTTCTTGTTTGTAGCTAAATATTAGCAAAATCAATCAATAAATAATTTGTCACTAATTTAAAACAATTACATTAGAATGAAACATTAAATATTTTAAAGTAGAATGATGATATTTCTGTAGCAAATAATGTTTAAAATTAAACATTAATTAACATTGTTTATTGCTCTATATACCACTGAGACAGTAATAACAAGAAAAGAGTAAAATCTTTGAATAAGTTAGTTAATATAAAATTTAAAAATATTAAGCACCAAAATTATTTTCAGTATCTTTAAACTGGATAATTTTATGTGACATAGTATAATATTCCAAAGACATGCATAGCTCTATGAAGATCAAGCAGTTGATATCCAATGAATGATTTTTGTCAATGCAGAAAGAATTTTCTTTACTAGAAATAATTAGGAATTACTAAATGAACATTTCATTCCATTATATTTTCTGATATATCAATTTTTTTAAAGTTTTACAAAAATAAATACATGATTTAGAATGTCACTAAAATAAGACACATTTTAAGCTTCTTTCATCCACCATTGCCAAAATGATTATCTCATTTTGATTGTCCCTAACAAAAAGGAAAAATTAATTAATACATTGTTTTCATTTTTTTCTTTTATATTTAAACACCATGATTACAAGCAAAGGTGAGCATGTAAGTTTCAGTCTTACAATTCATACTGCCCTTCACCCATGAATGGTTTTGACCACCAATGACACCAGTGTGCCCTTCTCTTCAGAAACTATCTTGAAGGGTTACTAAGCATATTACTTTACCTCCACCCAACACCCAGTTATTGTCCCAAGTGATCATTTCCGATTATCACTGTCATAGTGGTCCCTTCTCTGTCTAACTACACTGCTCCACTGTTTGTGGCAAGTTTCCTACCATGAAAAAATTCTCCTGGCCTTCCTCTCTATTGTCTCTGGTTATTGTTACCATACTATTATTTATTTTTCTTATGTCCCATAAATGAGTGAGATTAATCTATGTCTATCTCTCTCTTTCTGGCTCATTTCACCCAGCATAATACTCTTCATATCTATCCATAAGCAAATAAGCAAATCTATCCATATATAAGCAAATAGGCTTCATTTTCATAACAGCTGCATAGTATTCCATGAGGTAGAAGTACCATAGTTTCTTTAGCCACTCTTTTGTTTTCAGAAACTTGGGTTATTTTCATATTCTTGCTTTTAATATTCTAAAAAATGTTTATTTTACACAAAACCCACTTTGAGTCACTTAGTACACTGTCATATTTTTTCTATGATGCAAAATAAAGCAGACATTAAAATTTTAAAAAGTACTATACATATTAACCAGAATATTTGTGTTTTTAGAAATATAATAAAAAGATGAAAATGACATCTCAGTGTCTCTTAATCATTCATAAGATTTTTTCTGAATTACTAAATTTGACTGTGTTTTGAATTGGACCAGTGTAAAATGGTAAAATACAAAATATTTCCTGAATTCAGGTGACCATTCATAAACAAATTACATCCTGAATATTATTTATACTTTGTCACACCCCACTCAGGAAGGGTAGACACCAGAAGTGCTCCTTAGCCTTCCCAGGTGCACTGCACTCCTGAAAAAGGAATTATTTCGTCAAAAAGGTCTGCTTAAGAGAAGTCAATCAGTTGACCCTTTTGCGTGGAGTGTTTGGCATTAATTCTAACGTGGCTGTGACTATACCTCTCTTTATTTTGACCATTAGAAATCAGGCCTCAGTATTTCTCCTTCTAACAAAGGAGGACAGTATCAAATTCCCACCAAAAGTTCCTCCACTGACCAGTTCTCTCTGATCTGTGCCACCCTGGCGCCAGATCATGTTTTTCCCAAAACTCAGCTCAGGATGAAAGCAATTTTCAGTTTTTTTCCAAAACCCTAAAACATTTTCTCTCTTCCCTGAAAATTACTAGTTTACTCCTGCTTACCCAAAAACTTCCCACTTCCCTGAAAATTACCTAATTTCTTCTGTTTTACCCAAAACAAAAACTAACCCACAACAAGAACTTCTTTTCACCCTCAGTATTGGTTCTTTAATATGTAGATTTTAGCTAGCCCTTTCAATTGTGCTCTTCCAACCAGCTCCCATCTTCTTTGATCCCCCAAGAAAATTACTCTGCATTCCAGAGTTCAACTTTAAAAGTCACTCAGCAGAATTAATAAACTTGTCTTCATCTTCATAGGCGCAGGTTCCCATACATCATGTGTGGTAATTTATTTCTACAATAATATTCCATTTTTCTGTCTGCTCCATGTCCCATGCTCTCCCATGAAAGGCTCTCGAACTCCACGAAAAAGAAGCTGTCTAAGGATGCTGGCCGTCGGCAACAATACTTATTATACAAAAATCACATAGAAAATATCAAATGTCTAGCTGTGGACTGGTTAGTGGCGATGTGATAAAATTTAAGGAATACAAATTTACTATTAGAATTAATTTGAGGGGCCGGGTGGTAGCGCTGGAGGTAAGGTGCCTGCCTTGCCTGTACTAGCCTAGGACAGACCATGGTTCGATCCCCCCATTTCCCATATTGTCCCCCAAGCCAGGAGCGACTTCTGAGCGCATAGCCAGGAGTAACCCCTGAGCATCACCGGATGTGGCCCAAAAAAAAAAAGAATTAATTTGAAAGATAAAGAGAGTTCATAATACTTAGAAATATACCTGTCATTATACAACCTTGTAAGTATATATAAAGCTGTCAATTCAAAGCATATTTGTTTTGTTTCATTTGTAAACTGAGCAGTTCTCAGGATTTAGTCCTGGTTCTACACTCAGGGATTATTACTGGTGGTGCTTGGAAAGCCTGATGGAATAATGGAGGTAAAACACTTGTTAGCTGTGTGCAAGGCAAGAAGCTTGCTTACTGTACTATCTTTTCAACACATCAACACATATTTTTAGCTCTATGTATTAATCATATTATGCTAAATGCTAAAAACCAATCCACCCATGCCTACATTCTTTCAAAATAGCTCACAGTTATCCACTTCTTCCTATAGATACACCAGCAAAGAACATTTACAAATAAAGCAAAAGCAGGCCAAGGAATTACTAGAGGTTTGAGGCACTGAACTGTTGACACCATTGACCAAGTATTGTGGGGTCTGACTCTCGGATCCCTTGAGCACTGTTTATTAAGCTCCACAAGCCAAATAAAACCAAATAGTCATCTTAATTAAGTTATTTGTAAATAATTTCATTGATACAAAACCATACCTGTATTTAAATCAGATTTATTAGGTAATAAAATTCCTTTTCATACCTTAAGAACAAATCTTAGGGAATACTGTTATCTGCAAATTTGCTAAAATTCACCAAGTGTATATGGCTCAGGTGAATTTATTAAAATATTTTTCTGGGGCTGACATATAGTACAAGAGATAAGGCATTTGCTTTGCATGTCACCAATAAATTCAAAAGTAACATTCCCTGAGAATCATTGGAAAACTCCCCCAGGGAACCTGTAGCAACCGCACTTTAGCAGCACTGCATCCTCAAACAGCCATTGTCCTTGATGGCAGAAAATGACTGGAGAGATCTTCTGAGTACCACTTGATGACCTCTTCTTAAATCAAACAAAAATTTTTCACTATGTATTGGTTTTCTAGGCATACTATCATAAAAATCATTTAAAAGTAAAACATTCAAACTATTCATCTTTGTATTTATATAAAGCTGTGTTAATATACTTACGGTGAGAAAAATAATCACTGGTATAAAGAATCGCTAGATAAGTTGAGTATTCAAATTAATTTCTTGAAAAAAAAACTTACGAAATTAGCAGAAAGATAAACAGGCATAAAGTGTGACATAAAGATTAATAGATGTAGAAAAATAAAACACATAAAATATAAAAAATCACCTAAAATATAAAAATTCTCAAGGATGGGTGGTAAAAGTTGTAGGGGTTAAAGTTTGTGCATTTACAAGGTTGATACTTGTTCAATCTTGGCATCAACTAGTACCTATTAGTACCAACAGGATTCAAATCTAAGCAAAGTACAGGGAACTAGCCCTGGAATACTTTGTGTGTGTGTATGTGTGTGTGCTTGTGTGTGTGTGTGTTTGCGTGCATGTGTGCATGCTTCAAAGTCAAAAGAAACAAAGATAGACACAAAGAAAGAAACAAGGAAGGAATAAAATCAGAAAATGAAAGAAAATGAATTTAGAATGAAAAGATGTTTCAAGAAATAATAAAACTAAATATCCTCAAATTAAGAGCATTAAAAAACTCTTTATGTTTGTATAATTTAATGTGGATAACACCTGGTACCAGTACACTTTATTAAAACAAAAATGTTGCAATCAAACCCAAACTCAACGCCCAGTGACCTCCCAGGCACTCTCAACTTCAAGCCACCCCTTTCCATGCAGACAGCATCAAACAAGTGCCTCTGGTCATTGGAGAGCCCTGTGGATTACAAAATACAATGAGGAAAACTAGGAGCTAACCTGCATTGATGAATTAAACCAAAAGGCCAGATGAACTAAAATATTGAAGCAATAAGAACTGCATAAGGAAGACAAAGGCAATAGGGGTGTGTGTGTGTGTGTGTGTGTGTGTGTGTGTGTGTGTTGTCACCATTTACAATTCTATAATACTTTCTCATACATGTAACATTTCAATACTACGTTCCTCACCCAGAATGCCTGTTTCCCTCCACCATTAACCTCCCCTCACTCCTCAGCATCCTCCTCCTCTCCACATCTCAATGATTTGGTAATCTTCATTATATAGACTAGTTCTTAGATATTGGTGTTGTTAGTCCTTTATTATGCCCTTACTATGTCTTATAACCCACACATGAGACAGAGCTCTCTCTCTTTCCACTCTCTGTCTCTTTGTCTCTCTCTGTCTCTCTCTGTCTCTCTCTGTCTCTGTATCTCTCTGTCTCTGTCTCTCTCTTCTCTGTCTCTCTGTCCCTTTCTCCCCCCTAGCTGACTTCACACAGAATAATACGCTGAAGTTTTGTCCATTTAACAAAGACAGAAAAAAAAATCCAAACAAAATTAAAGAGTTTAATATATAAATTAAAGACTTCAACTAAAACAGTACAACAGAAGGTTAAAGAGCAGGAGGAAGAAAGTCCAAAATTAAATCAGTAAGATCAAAAATAACATAGTAAAAACCATCGAATAAGGCTAGCAAAAAGTCTTAAAAATAAAAAAGACATGAGAATAACATTTGCATTTATAAATATTATAAAATTGAGCAATGTTTAATTTCAACTTCCATTTCAAAATATCATAATTTTTTTGGCTAGAGAGATATTAAAGTAGTAATGCATTTGTATTGCACATGACTTACCCTAATTCAGTTATTGGCAGATCTTAGAGTGCCCCAAGCACCAAGATTGAGCTGTGAGGACAGAGTCAGCAGCAGTAAGCCTTAAGCAAAAAAAAAAAAAAAAAAAAAAAAAAGAAAAAGAAAAAAAGGGAAGGAATTTTGTTTGAAATGACAGCTTTAAGACCAATTCCAAGTATGTTTCACTTTAATACAGTCCTACTTTAGACAAAATTGTTTCTTTATCATGATACTGTGCTTTGCCAACATCTTATTTTACTTACACAAATTAGCTGAAAATATAGATCTATGGTTGAAATTAATTTTGCTGATTTATATATTTTAAGTACGTATGATAACATTTATATTAAATACATCCTTCAATTGTTTGAAAAGTTCTTACAATCATATAAATAATTTTCAGCTATGTTTTAATACACAAATAGGAAACCTAAACATCTAAAATAATTAGAATCAACTTATAAAAATAATAATATAATATAAATGATAAATGATACCATAAAAATTAGGGATGCTTCCTGCTACTATTCATGTTAAAAATCTATCCTTGTTCATTTTACTACTATTCTCTCATTTTAAAATAAATATGTTGCTTCTTTAGCAAATTTCTATCTGCAGTTGTTCCTATAGTTGATAATATCACTAGGACACCCATAATGGATGGCAAATATTCTTATATTTTTATATGTCAGACAGTGATTATAACTTTCTTAGGAAACAGAAAATCAGTACTTAATTTATACTAAAAGTGCACTTACATTTTTCTTTTAGCTCTTTGCTGTCAAAAGAGGTTTACTTACTAGAAAAATATGTTATCAAATAATAAGCAGTTATATAAATATACCTTATATTATTGGAAAAACCATTGAAGCAAAAATGCTCCAATTGCTATTGATATACTCTACTGCATAACTTCTCAGCCACTATTTCACAGGCATATAAAGCACACCTAAGTTACAAAATCATTTTCCATCTGACACTCTCAACATATTTTCTCATATTTTTGTTCATTTCATATGATATTGTATAGGACACAGCAGAGTTTATACCTTCTGTTGTTATGCAATGTCCATGTATGCTTTATTTTTTCTGTAAGGTGGAAGTTGATGGAAAGAGTAGGACTGAACGGAAGAATACAACAAATCATGTTCATCATTTCATAAATATACTGTGTTTAAAGTGAGAATTATATTTACAAGATCTGTATCTCACATACATGTGAAAATAAAACCAGTTACAACTGATGGGTTTAGAAAGCCTATCAAGGCTTATCTAAAAATAACCATATATGATGCCACACATATAAGGAACAAAGAGGTAGTATAGAGACGTATCACATGTCTTGCACATGCCTGATCGGTACTCAATCGCTAGCATCATGGAAAAGCTCCGACAAGCTTTGTCAGAAACAGGTGTTAAACCCTATGCAACACTGGACATGGCTCCAAAAAGTGATGTTACATTTACATAAAAATCCATAAGAAATGTTAAACAGGAAATCAAGTTCATAAACTTACAGTTGTGATCAAGGATGATTGGTTACTCCAAGCATTTATATAATATAGTTAAAGATTTGTATATTAATTGAATGTTAAAAATATAAGAAATCAAGGAGGCTTAAAAGTTTAAGTCATAAAGCTTTGGCCAATTTTTTTGTGGGAAGATGAGATAAGGAACAGTTGTCCCTAGGCTTTATCTCATTGTACTGCAGGAAATCCATTCAAAAAGAAATAATCAGGCACATTAAAAGTACAAGCTAAAAATTACAAGTCTCACAGTTTTAAAGGCTAATTTTAACTAATTTTTTTGTTTTTGGTTTTTCAGGCCACACCCGTTTGATGCTCAGGGGTTACTCCTGGCTAACTGCTCAGAAATTGCCCCTGGCTTGGGGGGACCATATGGGATGCCAGGGGGATCGAACCGTGGTCCTTCCTTTGCTAGCACTTGCAAGGCAGACACCTTACCTCTAGTGCCACTTCACAGGCCCCTATTTTAACTAATCTTTTGAGATAAAAACAAAACTTATTTTAGGAGTGCAGGTTGAGAACATAGGTAATAAACATCTAATAAATTTAAGTCTTCCATAATTAAACATGTTTCCATTGGCCATGTTTTGCAAAAAAAATGATTCTTGAAAGTTGTACAGGGTGTCTACAGTACAAATATATCTTTTTGACAATTCACTCAAAGATTTTAGAGAATCATGTTTACTAAACAGATTTAATATTTTAATATATAATGATATATATGGATCATAAATTTATAATTCATAATAGGAAATAGTCAAGATATATATCTCATTGTTAAAGAAATAAATTCTGTCTGCTTTAAATAAGAGAGAAAATTGCAGTTTATTTCTAATATAAAATTGACTGTCCATTAAACCTGCATTATTATGAGGACCTCATTTTCTCCATTTAGAGAATGGCTATATCCATATATTCCTAAGGTGTTTTAGACTATAAGGTAGTATTTCTCAGAACAAGTCAGAGAATAAATAGGCCATGTAAAGTAAAAGTGAGACTATAGTAGATTATTATTAATTCTTAAATTTTTATTTCTTGGAAATCTTTGATTATCTGCTTGATCTCATTCATCAGAGGGGCATCATTAAGTGAAGGTTATATGTGTATTTATATTTATGCATATATATGTATATATGTTTGAGTAAAAGTAAAAAGTGAACTAGTTTTTTCTCTATTCAATTAAGATTATTCAGAAGATTGAATTCCTACTAACAGTCACATCTTCACAGACTTATCAAGTAACTTTAAAATAGGTCTAGACTCTTCAAACTACAATTTGCTATGAGATTTTATCTTGATCCACAGTAACCTGGGAGTTCAGAGTAAGGACTATCTAGAGAAATGATATA
>PVKC010045654.1:0-11377 GCA_004027635.1 Crocidura indochinensis | reverse complement strand
GGGAGGGAGGGAGGGAGGAAGGAAGGAAGGAAGGAAGGAAGGAAGGAAGGAAGGAAGGAAGGAAGGAAGGAAGGAAGGAAGGAACCTAACACCAACAACAGTGACCGTGCAGAAAAAAAAATAGTTTATTGGCATTACAGACAATGACTTGAATTGGACAACCTATATGCCTGGAGCCTAGAGTTGGTCTTATGCCATAAAACTTCAGGCGTAAGGTCTCCTTGTATTTAGGCCAAGGCTTTGCATTTCCATGTCCCCCATAGTTTGCTCTGTTTATGCAAACAATAATTGCCTCTCTAACACTGTTTTTGCTGTACTTCTTTAACTCTTATCCTTAAAAAAGAAGAGAGAAGAAGAAAAGCTTATTAAACCTTCTGCTAGGTCTTTAATGAGTTAACTGATAATTCAATGATTTTAAAAAATATACTTGCTACTGAACCTTTTCTTTCTCTTCTATCTCGTTAGTTTTTCTGTCTTTTTTAATAACACTGCCTTTGTTCTTCCTGAAACAAATGTATTATGATCAATTGTGTCAACTTTGTGATATATTTCCTTTAAATTTTAAAAATATGAAAAAATAAAAATATATTAAGTTAAAAAAAAAGAACTTCACATTTTAAAATTGATTTTTTTTTCATTTCTTGGTCTTATATAGTAATGCGCAAGAATTACTCCTGACTTATGCTCAAGGACTACGTGGGGTGCCAGTTGTCGATCTAGGTCAGACACATGCTAAGTCCCATACCCAATCTACTATTGCTCCACTCTTACTACTTGATTTTTGAGGGTAACAAGTGTCAATGGTTACTAAAAAAAAAAAAAAAAAAAAAAAATCTGCAACCCCAAAACTAGTATAAACAAAAAGAAAACAATACCAGTGTTATATTGGTGTTAAATCAGGAGTCTTCAAACTAGGGTCAGTGGGCCACATGCCACCCACCAAAGACGTTTATCAGGCCTGCTTGGTGTTTTTGCCACTGCTATCTTCCTACTTAGCCTCCAAGTCATCCCAGCCCCATGCCAGCCTGCAGTGTGCGTGTGTGGGATGTGTGCGGCACTCTCCCACTCCTTCCTGCTCTCTTTGTCTCCACTCTTCCTCTCAGTCTTCCACAAAGGTCCTCAGACTACAGCCTGCTAAAAGCAGGCCCATACTTCCCATTGAAATACTGGTAAGTTTGTTGATTAACTTTACTTCTTAATTTTAAATATTATTGTTGTTCCCATTTTTGTTTAAATTAAATTAAAATATATGCAGTGTGCATAGGAATTTGTTCATAGTTGAGTTTTTTTAATATAGACCAACCCTCTACCAGTCTGAGGGACAATGAACTGCCCCCCCCATTTAAAAAGTTTGAGGACCTCTGTGGTAATGCAGAACAAAACAATGTATGGTTCTAGTCATCTCTTTTCATCCCAGAAAGGCACTACATATGAGATCATAATTTTTGAGTGGAGAAAATGGAATTTTAGCATTGTTTTTTGGTTCACTTAACATTAATTCCAGGGGCTCCGGAGATAGCATGGAGGTAAGGCGTTTGCCTTTCATGCAAAAGGTCATTGGTTCGAATCCCGGTGCCCCATATGGTCCCCCGTGCCTGCCAGGAGCAATTTCTGAGCATGGAGCCAGGAATAACCCCTGAGCACTGCCGGGTATGACCCAAAAAGAAAAAAAGCAAAAAAAAAAAACATTAATTCCAGACAAGATTCTAAAATGGCTTAAGAGAACTCTCTACAAACCTATAGAAAATAACCCATCAATCAGCAAGAATGGATTCACTTGGTCATAACAGCAGAACACCTCATTTATTTATTTATTTATTTATTGATTTTTGGGTCACACCTGGCAGTGCTCAGGGGTTACTCCTGGCTCCATGCTCAGAAATTGCTCCTGGCAGGCACGGGGGACCATATGGGGCACCGGGATTCAAACCGATGACCTTTTGCATGAAAGGCAAACGCCTTACCTCCATGCTATCTCCCGGGCCCCTCTCATTTATTTTTTTATGAGCTATTTGGAAAGGTGATAAGGGATGAGTTTATCTAATATTAGATGGCACTAAAGTGAGGGAAGTAATAAATCTGTTATCAGGACCAAACTCCAGGGAGATTAAGACAAGCAGTTCAAGTTATTAAGAAATAACATCCATTGGGCCTGGAGAGATAGCACAGCGGTGTTTGCCTTGCAAGCAGTCAATCCAGAACCAAAGGTGGTTGGTTTGAATCCCAGTGTCCCATATGGTCCCCCGTGCCTGCCAGGAGCTATTTCTGAGCAGACAGTCAGGAGTAACCCCTGAGCACTGCCGGGTATGGCCCCAAAACAAACAAACAAACAAACAAACAAAAAGAAAGAAAGAAAGAAAGAAATAACACCCGTATAACCTGGATCAGATCAGTAATAAATTGAGGCAAGACCATTAAATTGTGGGTGGTACCTCGTTGAATGGAAGAGCAGATACTAACAGAATCCAAAACCAGAGTAAGAGATTAAGAATAGGCTTGATCACATGAGAAATATTTAATGAATATAAGTGTAGGATACTATCACTCAGGGAAAAGGCAGGGAAGATCTGAGTTCATAGCACAGTGCATTAAGAGTATATAGGCATCACTGTCTCATGTCACTTCTAGCCTCTTCATTACCCTCCTCCTGATTTTACCACTAATTGCTGATCTTTTGTAGTTAAGGTTAACAGTTTTTTACTGTTCAGTCTATGTCTTTGTTTTGGTTTTCTCTATATTTTACAGATACGAGAGATCATAAATCTCTGCTCTTCTCCCTCTGACTATCATATTTATCATGACAACCTCCCGTTCCATTCACATGGCAGCAAACTGCAGTACATCATCTTTTCTTGGAATGGAGCATACTATTCCACTGTGTATATATATACTGCAACTTCTTTATTCAGTTTTTTTTGTTTTTTTGTTTTGTTTTGTTTTGTTTTTGTGGTTTTTGGGTCACACCCGGCAGTGCTCAGGGGTTACTCCTGGCTCCATGTTCAGAAATTGCTCCTGGCTGGCACAGGGGACCATATGGGGCACCGGGATTCGAACCGATGACCTTTTGCATGAAAGGCAAACGCCTTACCTCCATGCTATCTCTCGGGCCCCTTCTTTATTCAGTTTTATGTGACTGGACATTTTGGCTGCATAGGACAGTGGTGGAGGATCATATACATTTTGGTACTGTGTCTTACCTAAACTATAAAAAAAAAGTCAAGTCTGGGGCCGGGAAGGTGGCGATAGAGGTAAGGTGTCTGCCTTGCAAATGCTAGTGTAGGACGGACTTCGGTTCGATCCCTCAGCGTCTCATATGATCCCCCCCAAGTCAAGATATCTAAGGATATACCCTAGGAACTCAAAACCACAATATAAAATATCCTCTTCTCCTATGTTCATTGCAGCACTATTTACAATAGCCAGAATCTAGAGACAATCCAGGTGCCTCACAACAGATGAGTGGCTAAAGAAACTGTGATACACAGCTCTTAGGAAAAATGAAGTCACAAAAAATGCTTATACATGGATGAATAAAAAGATTATTATGCTGGGGGCCGGGCGGTGGCGCTGGAGGTAAGGTGCCTGCCTTGCCTGTGCTAACCTAGGACAGACCACGGTTCGATCCCCCAGTTCCCCATATGGTCCCCCGTGCCTGCCAGGAGCGACTTCTGAGTGAATAGCCAGGAGTAACCCCTGAGCGTCACTGGGTGTGGCCCAAAAACAAAAAACAAAAAAAAAAGATTATTATGCTGAAATGAGTCAGAGGGGGAAGGATAGAAAGAATAATCTCTCATTTACAGCATGTAAGAAAAAATAAAAGATAGTATGATAATAATAATACACAGAAACAATAGAGATGAGGATCAAGAAGTCTAGTTTTTGGTAGAAGCTTGCCACAGAGTTGTGAATACATCAGTGAATTGTTGCTCCACTGTGACAATGATAGTTGGAATTGATCACTCTGGACAAGAAATGGGGTGCTAAAAGAGATAAAGGGTATCATGGTATTCATGATACGCCTTCAGCAACAATATTGAAAACCAAAGTGTCAAAAAAGAAATGGAGGTTTGAGTAAAACGTCTGCCCCAGGGGGCCAGGCGGTGACGCTGGAGGTAAGGTGCCTGCCTTGCCTGCGCTAACCCAGGACGGACCACGGTTCCATCCCCCGGTTCCCCATATGGTCCCCTGTGCCTGCCAGGAGCGACTTCTGAGCGAATAGCCAGGAGTAACCCCTGAGCGTCACCGGGTGTGACCCAAAAAAAAAAAAAAATGCCTGCCCCAAACACAGGCAGAGGGAGAGTGGGAGAAGATGGGAGAGAAACTGGGGACATTGGTGGGAGTAAATGTGCATTGGTGAAGGGTGGTATACATTGTATGACTGAAACTCAATCATGAACAATTTTGTCCTTAAATATTATATAAAAATAAATAAAAACATATAGAAGAAAAAATGTTAAGAACAGGTAGGATTGACTCCTGTTAAATAAGCTAGGAGTAGCGCTCAGTATCCTGGTGGCATCTGGCAACTCTAGTTCTTTCTTTAGTTTGGGCAACACCTGAAAGTGTTGAAGGGCTTCTCTTGGCTTTGTACTAAGGAATTAACCTGGTGGTGCTTAGGGAACCATATCGGATGCTGGGACATCAAACCTGGATTAGGCTCATACAAGGTAAGCCCCCTACCTGCTGTACTATCTTTCCAGCCTCTGGCACCGCTAGTCATACCTGGTTACCTGGACCTAACGTTGAGTGAGATTTAGTCAGTTCAATGATCCAGATCCAAAAGCACTGCTTGGGAGACCCCTAAAATATAAAATTAAAAAGGAGAGACCCGGGCTGGAGTGACAGCACAGCACAGAGTATTTGCCTTACATACAGCTGTCCCAGGACAGACTTGGGTTTTACTCCAAGTGTCCCATATGGTCCCCAGCCAGGAGTGATTTCTGAGCGCATAGCCAGAAGTAACCTCTGAGCGTCACTGGGTGTGTCCCAAACACCAAAAAAATATATATAATAAAATAATAATAATGATAATAATTATTATTATTATAAAAGGAAAGACCAGAGAGATAATACAGTGGGTAAGATTCTTGGGCCAACCTGGGTCCAATCCCTGGTATCCACATGATCTTAGGTAACATTTGGAGCACTTCCTCAGTGGAGAGCCAGAGTAACCTTGAGCCTGCTGGGTGTGGGTCAAAAGCAAATGAGAGAGAGACAGAGACAGAGAGAGACAGAGAGAAGGACAGGAAGGGGGAGAAGAGAAAGAGAGAGAGAGAGAGAAAGAAAGGGAGGGAGAGAGAAGAAATACATTTGAAATTTTCTTCCAAAATTTTAAAAGTGTTAGAGACAGGGTGATCATCCAGCAGTTAGGACACTTGACCAACCTGGATTTGATACCTAGCAACACATAAGGGCCTCTGAACACCATTAGGAGTGATTCCTGTGTGCAGAGCCAAAAGGAAGCACTGCCAGGAAGCACAGGTGTGGTCCAAAAACTAAACAAAAAAAAGTTAAAAATGTGATTCAACTTTACTATTTCTAACCCACCAAAATCTAAAGTGATTGTGTCTCTATAACTAACTGAGTAAAGTAACTAAGTGGGTAAAGGGAATTAAAACCACCAGGTTGATTGCTAATACAGGTGATACTTTACAGTGGAGGGGAGAGGTAGGACATAATACAAGATGAAATAAGAGTTTCTGCCCTGGGAAATACCTCCCAGAAGTAGAGCTAAACTCAATTACTATAAACTACATAATATTAAAAAAAAAAAAAAAACGGTGTTCCTTACCACTATGGACTGCCAGAGGAACTGGTGGTTCTCAGGTGAGCTCCATGTAGCTGTAATTTGGGTTCAGAGTAAATCCAAATTCTTCCAGTCTATTCTCCCCAGATACCTCAAATGTCTCCATGTCATTGTTGACAAATGCCATCATACCTCTAACTCCTCCTAGCTAAACTAAGTTATTTTATACATGTAGGTACAACTGTGGGAAAGAACTGTTGTGTGTCAGTTAGCACCTTCTCTGCATCTGTTTCCTTCCACTCCACTCTCAGAGATGAGAAAAAATGTGATGAATCTTGGGGCTATCTGAAGAAGCTGCCAAGTGTTAAATAACTGTGCCATAAATATCCTGATAAGACTGTTGCTAATCTCCACTGAGATTCTACTCCAAGTAACATACACTATTTCACCAGGGATTTTTATAAAGACATGAAATCATTACTGGAGATGGCCTATGCAAATTACTAATGAATTCTATGCAATAATCATAATAGTAATTAGGTAGGTTGCTTTTTAATATTAAAATATATGCAGAATAGGGTCTGAAGTGTAGCACTATGGTACGACATCCGCCTTGCACACAGACGACCCAGGACGAACCTGGGTTCGATCCCTGGTGTCCCCATATGGTCCCCTAGCCAGGAGTGATTTCTGAGCTCATAGCCAGAAGTAACACCTGAACATCACCAGGTATGGCCCAAAAACCAAAAACATAAAATATATATAAATATATGCAGAATAGTTGTGGATAAAATAGCCCATGAAAGAAAATCATGCTCTTTATGACTGAATATTAGAATTGAATTTGGAGTGATACATTACTTTGATCTAAGTGGATTTTTCTAAAAAATTATTTAAATGCATAATAAAATACTATATTCCTTTGAAATATACTTATCTACTTATAATATTTAAATATTTCTTTCCAAAATATTAAGTTCTACATACTAAATAAATCATTCCAAATTGCTATGTGCACATGAAAAGAGTTTAGTTGTATATTACATAAAATCTATACACAGTTTCTTCAAAATTAAGCATTGAGATCTACTACAAAGCAATTCCCGGGGCCCAGGAAATAGCATGGAGGTAAGGCGTTTGCCTTTCATGCAAAATGTCATCGGTTCAAATCCCGGTGCCCCACATGGTCCCCTGTGCCTGCCAGGAGCAATTTCTGAGCATGGAGCCAGGAGTAACCCCTGAGCACTGCCGGGTGTGACCCAAAAACCAAAAGAAAAAAAAAAACAATTCCCACTGAAAAGAGTTGAAAACATGAGTTTAGAAATGTATGCATGGATCGGTGAGGTGGCGCTAGAGGTAAGGTGTCTGCCTTGCAAGCGCTAGCCAAGGAAGGACTTTGGTTCAATCCCCCGGCATCCCATATGGTTCCCCCAACCAGGGACGATTTCTGAGTGCTTAGCCAGGAGTAACCCCTGAGCATCAAACGGATGTGGCCCGAAAAAGAAATAGAAATGTATGCACAAAGCAGTACCTAAATTTATAGGGCAGTTCAATAGAGTCCATAGCAGTGTGGTAACAAAGTTGATGAAGGTAAGACCACTCACTGGTCCAAGAATAGTTTTAGAGACCACAAGAGAAGCCTCACTGTCTCTCCTGGAGTCAACGGGAAGTCAGTCAAGAAATATGGGCCAGGGGTCAGAGCAATAGCATAGCAACAGGGCATTTGCCTTGCATGCAGCTGACACAGGACAGACCTGGGTTCAATCTCTCGAATCCTATATGATTCCCAAGCCAGGAACTATTTCTGAGTGCATAGCCAGGAATAACCCGAGTATCACCAGGTATGACCTCAAATCCCGCCCCCCACAAAAAAAGAAAGAAATTGAGGCCAGAGAAACAATAACTACAGGTAAGGTACTTGCTGCAGATTCCATATGTTCCTCCATGCCCACCAGGAGCTCAGAGCCGAGAGTGGCCCAGACACAAACCAAAAAGATGCTTTTGATACAGAAAGGGCATGATGGGTGGGAGTCATGAAAGCAACATGCCACTCCACTACAGAAATGGGCTCAAGAAGAGCAGAGAGGAACTCAGAGGAGACTTGAGAGTCAGCGGCTGAGAGAGCACAAGTAGAGTGAAAGAGAAGAAAAGGCAATTTCACTGGGCATTTTTGAGGTTATCCCACATTCTATTTTAATACTCAAATTAACATGAGGGAAGGAGGCAGAGACAGGGCAGAGAATGTCCTC
This sequence comes from Crocidura indochinensis, assembly GCA_004027635.1. NCBI lineage: Eukaryota > Metazoa > Chordata > Mammalia > Eulipotyphla > Soricidae > Crocidura > Crocidura indochinensis. The sequence goes on along the minus strand of PVKC010045654.1, from coordinate 3,382 downwards.
CAGAAAGGTCTAACAAGTAGATATTACTTAGCCAGAATCCAAGACCCATTAGCATTAGTCCAGTGCCAAACCCAGTTCCAACCCTAATGTCTTTTCAAATAACCTGAACCCAAGTGACCCCTAGACTTCACACAGGATATTTTTTTTATTCAGCAATTTGACAGAGAAAAATAAAAACAGCCAGACAATGGGGTAGGAACTCCAAAGTTTATGATGCTAAGTTTAAGAACTGCAGTTTGCCTCACTTCAACCCAACCACAAAGTAGCTGCTCCTTGGAACATGCTTCTTTTTCTCTAGAGAAGAACCATGCTCAAAGAAACAGACTGTTCAGCATATGCTCTTAAAGTGGCTTTGGTTAAACACGTACACACACCCAGAAAGAAATATGTGCAGAGCATCCAGATTATTCATGGGCTTCCGCCTCCTTGAATTGCACTCCAGAGACTGAAGCAGAACACAGAACAGAGGCAGTGATGGATATCACACAGTAGACAAAGAGCATATGAATGAGCTTAATTCTAGTAGGAAAGTGACTGGACATTTTACATTCAGTCATTGCTTTATTTTCTCCCCAAAATAAAACCCTCTACCCACTTGGTAAATATTGCTTCAAATTCAGAGTGACTCCAACAAACAACTTCTGTGTTTTATACTCTTTAAAGCTACCCAGGACATAAAGTCTAAGTCAAGTTACCTCTGTGGCTCTTACAAGCACACAGGAAGCAAACAATAAAGATCAAGATGACATCATCAGTGACATAGTCTAGGCTGGAGCGATGCAGGGGTCTCAACCATACAACATTTTGTGGCCCTGCCCTAGAGGAATCTTTTTTTGTTTTGTTTTGTTTTAGTTGTTTGGGTCACACCCCCCAATGTTCAAGGCTTACTATTGACTTTGCACTCAAGGATCACCCCAACTTTGCCTCCTGCGGCCCACAGGTAAATTGAGTTTGAGACCCCTGGGAGATAGGGTTTTTGCATTGCACACAGCCAACCCAGATTTGACCTCTGGCATCCCATATGGTCTTGTGATCCCTGAGTTGCACAGCCAGGAGTAACTCAAGGTATGATTCAAAAACCAAAACCAAAACCAACAAATCAGTGACATTTTAAAGTCAGGCAGAGAGGCCAAATACCAAATGATCTCACTCATTTGTGATAAATAAAGAAGCAAAACAAGGGAACAAGCAGTATGGACACTCTTGACTTTTTTAATTAAGGTCACCAAGTGGAGGGAAGCAAAGACTGGGGGAGAGGGGCTAGAAGTGGTGAACTGAAGTGACACTAAGATTATGGTAGAAGGTCTTGAGCACTGTTGTGGTAATGAAGGTGCAGTAACTTGAGACAACAAAGTTTTGCTAGCCATGGTTTGCTGTTCAAACCATAAGTATTATCACTGTTATAGCCACTGCTCAACTACAATAAAAATTTTTAAATTTAATTTTATAACACCCAATGTGTAAGTAGTCTTGTTCCCTTTCTCATTTATACTGTGATATTCATTTATACTTAGAGATGGAGTGGGGATAACTCACTAGGCTAAAGCATGTGCTTTGCATGCAGGAAGTCTGGGTTTGATCCCTTGGACCATATGATCCTCAAAATCACAAGATACAATCCCAAACATAAAGCCAAGAGTCGCCTCTGAGCACTGTCACAAAGCAAAAACAAAGAAAAGAGGCACATACTGTTTAACCTCAAGAAATCATCCCATCATCTATCTTTTTCACTATAAAGGTTTCCTGCTTCCTTGAGGTTGTAATAATTTAGTATGAAATGTCACATTTGGGGGCCCGGGAGATAGCATGGAGGTAAGGCGTTTGCCTTTCATGCAAAAGGTTATCGGTTCGAATCCCGGTGCCCCATATGGTCCCCCGTGCCTGCCAGGAGCAATTTCTGAGCATGGAGCGAGGAGTAACCCCTGAGCACTGCCGGGTGTGACCCAAAAACCAAAAAAAAAAAATGTCACATTTGGGGCCTGTTAGGCCAGTAGGAAGAGCAGGGAACAAAGGTAGTAGTATAGGATGCACTCTGGGAATATTGGTGTAGGGAGGTCAACACTGGTGGTGAGAATGGACCTGATTCATTGTATATCTGAAACCCAACTATGAAGGACTTTGTAAACCCAATGGTTTCAATAAAATAAAATCTTTTTTAATGTCACTATTTATATAACTATATGAAAACCACCTTAAATTCTACTCATTCTCCTTGGCTCCTGGTATGTTAAATTCAACTTGGGGAGAATATATATGATGTCAAGGATCAAACCCAAGTCAGTCACATGCAAGGCACATGCCCTACCCACTGTACTATCATTCTGGACCTAAAACTTGGCTTTTCTTCGAGGGTTTCCCTCCTACTTTCTAGTAGAGCAGATCATCCTGTTTATCAATTTTTCTCCCCTAGCTTGATGCACTTGTACATAGCTCTGTCAGTATCTTCCACTGCTTCCTCACCCAGACTGGCTGCTCCCTTGTGTTTCATGCTTCCAGCATCTAACAAAGAATACAGCAGATGAAAAGTTTATAGATGCTTGGGGGATAAAATAAATCAATAAATTAGTTCCACTGAACCTCTATAATTTTTAACATATTTTCCACTTGCATTTTCCGAAATGATAACATCCCAGTGAAACAAAGGTATCAACTTCTTCCCACTCTGTCCATTTCATGGTAGACAGTGATTTCTGACTTTAAGTACTACATTTTCTTAAAGGATATTTATGATATTTATATATATCATATATATATTTGTTTTTACAAATAGTGAGATGTATAACTGTGATAGATATACACAACAGAATATTACATGGCTATAAGAAAAGGTGAAATCATACGGTTTACTACTACGTAAATGGATCTGAAGAGCATCTTGTTGAACTTAGTCAGAGGGAGAACAGACACAGAACAATCTCTCTAATGTGCTATAAAAAAATAGTGAGGGAATAACAAATGGTCAAAGGCTCAACTCCTGAGAATTGATCTACAGAATTGAGCTTTCCAAGGACAGGGAGTAAGGGGTGAGAAAGTGAGGGACCCCTGTGACAATGGTGTAGGAACTCAGGAAGAAGAGGTATATGGAATCATGTGTACATGAAACTCTACTGTTAACAGTACCATAAACTTTGGCGCTTCAAATAAAAAGAATAGTGATAATAGTCAGGGAAGATAACTGGTATAGGGGGCAGAGCAGTGGCGCAGAGTGATAAGGCATTTGCCTTGCTGGCACTAGTCTAGGATGAACTGTGATTCGATCCCCTGGCATCCCATTTGATCCCCCAAGCCAGGAGCGATTTCTGAGCACAAAGCCAGAAGTAATTCCAGAGTGTCACTGGGTGTAACAGAAGGAGGAGGAGGAGGAGGAAGAGGAGGAGGAAGA
>PVKC010045653.1:0-11173 GCA_004027635.1 Crocidura indochinensis | reverse complement strand
TTTTTTTTTTTTTTTTTTTTGGTTTTTGGGCCACACCCGGTGACGCTCAGGGGTTACTCCTGGCTATTCGCTCAGAAGTCACTCCTGGCAGGCACGGGGGACCATATGGGGAACGGGGGGATCGAACCGCGGTCCGTCCTAGGTTAGCGCAGGCACCTCATCTCCAGCGCCACCGCCCAGCCCCCCCATGAAATTTTTCAAAGAAATATATCACACTACTGAAATTTATATGGAACAATAAATCTCCTTTCCCCAATTGGCTAAAGCAATAATTGGGGGGAAATATGAAAAGCATCATTTTGTCCAACTTCAAACTGTACTAAAAGCATTAGTAAATAAAACATCATAGTACTTGAACAAAGACAGACTCTCAGGTCAATGGAAAAAATTTTAATATCTTGAGACATACCCTCAAGTATATGATCAGTTAATCTTCAAAAAAGGAGGAAAAATATGAAGTGGAGCAAGGAAAGCTTCTTTAACAAGTGATGCTGGGAAAGCTAGTTAGTGATATGCAAACAAACAAACAAACGAAAAAGAACTCAAACCTCTTTCTAACACCATGCACAAAAGTCAAACAAAAATATATTAAACTTAATATAAGACCTGAATTCGTAAGGTACAGAGAGGAAAATGTAGGAATGTCTCCAACGTCTCCATGACATTGAATCTAAAGATGTAACACTTTTGCTCAAGCAAGTGGAAGTAAATATAGACAAATGGGACTAGCTAAATTAAGAAGTTTCTGCACCTCAAAGAAAACAGTGATTAGGATAAAAAGTCAACCCATGGAATGGGAGAAATAATTACCCATTTATCAATACATATCTGATAAGTGGTCAATATCAAAATATATAAGACACTTGTAGAACTGTATAAAACAAAAAGTTCAATCCTGTCACCAAGAAATGGGAAGAAGAGATTAACATAATCTTCTTCAAAGAAGGAATGCAAATGGTCAGGAGGCACATGAAAAAGATTCTTTGCCTCACTAATCATCAGGGAGATGCAAATCAAAACAACAATGAGATATCATCTCACACCACAGAGACTGGCACACATCAAACAAACAAACAAAAAACAAGTACAATCAGTGCTAGCATAGATGCAGAAAGGGGCTCTCGTTTATTGATGGTGAGAATGTCAAGTGGTCCAGTCTGTCTGGAAAATAATATGAACATTCCTAAAAAAAAAAAAAATCTAGGAATCGGACTTCCATGTGACTAGCAACTACTCTTTTTGCAATATATTCAAAGGGCCCAAGAAAACAAAATTGAGAAAAGGCATTTGCATCTCTAAGTTCCTTAGAGCAAAATCCACAGTTGCCAAACTCGGGAAGCAAACCAAGTGTCAAAGAATATATAACTGGATAAAGAAATGGTATACAGAGTACTATGGAATATTGCTCTTCTGTAAGAAAAGGTATCATGCAAGTTGCTGGTATATGAAGAGTCCTGGAGAGTGTCATGCTGAGTAAAGTTAGTCAGCAGGAGTGAGACAGACACAGAATTACATCACTTATATGCAAGATATAAACAAGTGGTGGAATAAATAATGCTGAAAAACAAAGGAAAAAAAGAACATGAGAACATTTGTTCAGTAGGAAACTTGCCACTTGAGAAGACAGGGGGTTAGGACAGAGAGGGGCGCAATGTCTATGGTGGAAGTAAGTGTTCAATCATGAAGAGAAGGTGGTGTTGAAGGTGATAGTTTCATGTATGAAACCCTATCAGTAATAGTACTGTAAGCTACAGTGAAAATACACATATATTTTAAAATGCTGAGCATAGAGTCAGGAGTAATCCTGAGTGCTGCCGGCTGTGACCCAAAAACAAAATAACAACAAAAAAATGTACCTGCATAGGGACAAATTGGTGGATAGAGACAAATGGAGTAGGAATATAATTGTTGGAGAGAAGTAGCACTAGTGAAAGAATTGGTGTTGAAACATTGTAAGCCTGAAAATCCAATCATGAGTAACTTTGTAATTTTATAGTTACTAAATAAAAAACTACTAAGATCATTTAATACAAGAAAATTTGAGAACTGTTACTGTCTAAAAAAGCCCAAAGAGACTATGAAAATGTCATGTGATGTTTAGCAATTCCCCTTCTAAATATTCATTTGAAGGAAATGAAAACACTAGCTTGAAAAGATAACTGTTTCTTACTTTGTTCATTGCAACATTATTTATAGAAACCAAACATGGAAGCATTCTAAGTATATATTGATGATAAAAGGGTAAAGAAAAATCAGTAGATTTCAATATTTATTGAAATATTACTTAGCTACAAAAGGAAATCCTGCTATTTGTAACAATGTAATGATATATGGAACAAGTCAAATACTGTGTAAGCTCACTTATATGTGGAATCTTTTTTTTTTTTTTTTTTTTTGGTTTTTGGGCCATACCCGGTGTCGCTCAGGGGTTACTCCTGGCTATTCGCTCAGAAGTCGCTCCTGGCAGGCACGGGGGACCATATGGGGAACCGGGGGATCGAACCGAGGTCCGTCCTAGGTTAGCACAAGGCAAGGCAGGCACCTTACCTCCAGCGCCACCGCCCGGCCCCTATATGTGGAATCTTAAGCATAGATACACAGAACAGATTGGTAGCTGTCAATGGGAAAAAAGTGAAGTTTGAATAAGAAAGGCAAAAATAGTCAAGGGTATAAATTCCCAGTTAAAAGAAGATAAATATTTGTTTTATATTTTGTATATTTGAGTTGCTGAAGTTAAATCTTAAGTTATTGTAATAATACAGAAGATATTACAGCAATGCATTCCTGCTAAACTCAATCCCTGGCAATACATTTGGAATCTTGAGCACCATCAGGAGTGATTCACAAGCAGAGAGCCAAGAGTAAGTCCTGCACACGCTCAATTCCCTCTCACTTTTGCATAGGAAAAGTTTTGCCATCTTCCCTGTTCCCACCAGAAAAAGATAAGCAGCCACTGCTGTAGATGTATGTGGGGTTGACACAACCCTTTGAGACTGAAGAGTAAACTCCTCACACAATCTCAAGAACCTCAAGTAAACTTCCCTTGGCTTCCTAACAAGTCCATTCTCACATTTTATAATGGTGTCACAGCTAGGATACAATTTCCTAATTGTCAGTGAATTTAAGTACTTCACAAATTCTCTCAGTACAATTGTTTCTGAGTGCCTGTTGATAACACTTCTATTCTTCTTTATTTAACATTGTAAAATGATTTATTTAAGAAAAGCTGATTCACTTAAATTATTTTTATCACTTTATTTAAAGACCCTGTATGACACAGTTGCTCATAATATACTTGTTCTAGGACCAATCACACCACCATTGTAAAATTCTCTCCACTATTGTCCCGGGATTTCTACCCATTTCAAAGCCTACCCATTGTCAGGCACAAAATAATATACTTTATATTGTTTATTTACAGGTAAGTGGTAATAATTTCTTAAGTAACGCAGTAAGAAAAATTGTGAAGACTAATGTATCTGACAATGTGGTCATTAAGTCATTGTCAGAAAGTTTGATAAGAAATTTGTTGTCAGATGATTTTTTGTTATGTGTTTGGTTTCTGAACATTAGGTGTTTTTTTTAATCTACCTTGACATCTAAATTGGTGTTCCTACTAGGATGAAAATTTGAAAAAAATTGAAATTGTTGCATGGCCACAAATGCAGTTGTGCAGTCCAGGAATTCCAAGCTCTATGGTTGATATTGAGGCTTTTGTGGGGCCATGGTTTTATCTGCCAGGACTTCTGAAAGTACAAGAAGGCAGGGGCAGGGTGCCTGCACTCATTCCAAAAAAGTTCTGGTGATGACAGCCCAAGAACTGGAATTTCCATTCTTTTTATACTTAGACCCTCCAGCTTAAAAAAAAAAAAAACCTTCCCTGGGGACCGGGCGGTGGCGCTGGAGGTAAGGTGCCTGCCTTGCCTGCGCTAACCTAGGATGGACCACGGTTCGATTCCCCGGTTCCCCATTTGGTCCCCCGTGCCTGCCAAGAGCGACTTCTTAGCGAATAGCCAGGAGTAACCCCTGAGCATCACCGGGTGTGGCCCAAAAACAAACAAACAAACAAAAAAAAACCAAAAAAAAAAAAAAACCCTTCCCTTGAGGCCAGAGAGATAGTATAGATACTTACATACTATCTATATGTATATATGTGTATATATATATGTATATAGTATATAGTACAGGGTTAAGATATTTGTCTTGCATGTGGCTGACCAGGGTTTGATCCCAGGTTCTGCTTATGGTTCTCTGAGTTCCACCAGGAATGACTCCTAAGCATAGTTCCAGGAAGAAGTACTGAGCTCAGTCATGTGTGGTCCCCCAAATCAAAATTTAAAAGAAAAAAAAAAAACCTTTCCTAGGATAAGTGTAATGCTATATAAGACTTTCTATAAATCCTATCTCTAAGTCCTCTTTGGAAACTAATGATCAACCAATCAATAGGATAAAATTAATACTGCATATGCTTTACTTTGTTTTTATATTAATTTGAAGATATTATACAGTTGCAAAATTATGAAGATACATAGTAAATACATCTTCCTTTTGTGTGTGTGTGTGTGGTTTTTGGGCCACACCCGGTGACGCTCAGGGGTTACTCCTGACTATTCGCTCAGAAGTCGCTCCTGGCAGGCATGGGGGACCATATGGGGAACCGAGGGATCGAACCGAGGTCCGTCTTAGGTTAGCGCAGGCAAGGCAGGCACCTTACCTCCAGCGCCACCACCCAGCCCCCATTCCTTTTATCTCTACAATGACTGTTAAGGATTCAGAGGTGTTTGTGCATGTTGCAAATACTTTGTTTTCTTTTATACAGAATGGTTTCTTAGTAGATAATATTTTTTACCAAATGTGAGTAGGGAATAGAATCACTAATTCTGAGGTAAAAATGGCTAAAGATTTTTGTGGTTCAGGACGAAGAGATTGGGAGAGTCTAAATGATGAACTTAATACTATAAACAATTGCCTATCTCGATTAGAAACTGTAAAACCTGGGGCCGGTGAGGTGGCGCTAGAGGTAAGGTGTCTGCCTTGCAAGCGCTAGCCAAGGAAGGACCACGGTTCAATCCCCCGGTGTCCCATATGGTCCCCCCAAGCCAGGGGAATTTCTGAGCACTTAGCCAGGAGTAACCCCTGAGCATCAAACGGTGTGTGCCCCCCCCAAAAAAGAAACTGTAAAACCTGAAGTAGGAGCAATAGCACAGCTACCTTCATTTCATGGCAGCTCTTTCCTTGCAAGTGACCAACGTGGATTTGAACCCTGTTATCCTATGGCCCCCCTGAGCCTGCCAGAAGTGATTTCTGAGTACAGAGCCAGGAGTAAGCCCTGAGTGCTGTGGGGTGTAGCCCCAAAATAAAAACAAACAAATAAAAAATGAAACTACAACCAGGGCAGAGAGCTAGTTCAATCAATAGACCGAGTGTATTTTTTGCAAGCCAGAAAGAAGCATGGGTTGGAATCCTGGTATTGTATGTTCCTGAACATACAAAATACAACATACAACAGTTTTGGAAGAAACACTTAAGTAGTCCCCAAACACCACAGGGTATGACCCCTGAACAAAACAAAGTGTAAAATAAAATTAAGGAGCTGGAGTGATAGTATGGTGAATAGGGCATTTACGTCGCATGAAGCTGACCTGGGTTCGATACCTGGTATCCCATATGGTCCCTGAGCGTGTGAGAAATTCCTGAGTGCAAGACAGGAGTAACCACAAAAAATAGCTGATTATGTTCCTCCTCCACAAAAAAAAAAAAAAAAGTTAAAATAAAAAGAAAATCATTTTATTAAAAGAGGTTCAAGGATACACAGCCTTGGTGAAATATGTGTCCCATACATTTTTAAAATTTCACTGAGCAAAGTATCTAGGTCCCCTCCTTGTCATACCCGCTATAGACCGTTAAGTTCGAATTTAGAAAGGAGATAAGCTGTTCAGGTAGGGTGTAAGTGTTCCATGAAAGGAAAGATTTTCACTCTTCACCTGTATAGAGGTGATATGGTTTCAATTATCATGACTTTCCCTTAAACTATTGACCTTTTGTTCCCTTGTGGCAAAACAAGGCAGTTAATTGAAGATGTGAAAATTCCATGTATGCTGGACCTCAGCTGGAGGTTCAGGCATGATAAAATGAGAGAGCAGATAGCAGAGGAGGTGACTAGGGCCCCAGGCAGCCGCTGCCCTTCTCCCACTTTATTGCATTTCTTTCTACTTGACCTGTCAATTCAGAGCCCCCTAACCCTTAGCTCTCAAGTGCAGGGAGCTTTCCAGGAGTGGAATTTCTCAGAAGTAAAAGCATTTCTCTAACTCCTGCTGGAATTCTCCTCCTGGGAATGTTCTAGTTCATGGATATCTGTGATGGCCTAATGCTGCTCCAAGAAATGGAAGGAACAGACTGCAAGATTTTCAGTCTGGGTTCTGTCAAAACAAGACCATCCTACTGCCCAGTCCTACCCAATCAGAAGCATTCAAAATTTTTGTATTGTCTGTGGGGCTTGCTGCTTTATAGCTTGCCTCAAAAATCATATGTGTTACTTTGGACTTGTGTCTAATATATTAGAGACATTAATAAAGACAACCACTACCTAGAATCCAGTAGTTAATCAGATTACCTGTTATAGCACCTACAGAAGGTATTTACTCCTTCCACATATCTCTTAAATTCCTGCAGCATAGCACTGTCATTTCTTCTTCTTTGCTGACCTTTCTTTGTCTCTATGACCTTTGGTTCTCTCATTGACTCAAGGATCCATTCTCACACCCCATCTCTTTCTCAGCTCTTCTCATTCTGTTGTCTCCTGGGTTTAAATACAGATGACACCCAATGGATCTATCCAGTCAGGACCTCTCCTCTCTTAAAGGTGAGATCTTTCTTGCCCATTTGACACCCCAGATATCTTAATGGCCTCTCAACACCAAAATATCCCAAGCCAGCATGAACTATCCTTCAAAACCCGCATTTTATCACTTTTCTTTTTAAAAGAAATTCTATTTCAGTAAATAGAAATTCCCTCTAAAAGTTGAGGCTTTGGCAAAAATTAGCAGTGTAAACCTGGAGAGCCATCTTTGGCTGTATCTTTCATACAACTCATCTCTCTCAGTCTATAATACAGAACCCTAGGCATGAGGATAGTATAGTGGCTAGAGTTCATGCCTAGCATATGTCTGACCCAGGTTTGATCCCAAGAACTACATGGGTCTGAGCATCTCTGGGTGTGGTCCTAGTAGCCCCTGAATACCACCTTTGCATTGAATATGGTGAGCCAGGTTGGCTCAGAATCACTAGTGGGTGATTTCCTGATGGTTAAGGGTTCCTGTGCAACACTTGAGAGCCTCCCCAAAACACCCTCCAAGGAAAACCACATAAACCCTTAGTATGACTATGAGACCAAAAATTCATGTATGGTCAAATTTGTTCTCAGAGGCTTGACAATTGTGGTGAGCTTATAGGTCTCAAGCCTCCAATTTTGGAAGAATGTGTTTACCAAAAGATTCCGATAATTAACAGACCAGAGGACTTAGGTCAGTCACATTAGTCAGTAGAGGAGAGGCAAGGGGTTGTCTCACTGAGTAAGGGAAGCTTGAAAAAGCCTGAAGGCCATGAGAAGTGAGTCAGTAGTACTTGGGGAAGTGGGAAGCAAGTGGGAAACACAGGGAGAAGCAAGGGCTTAGGAGTTGCCAGATCTGTTTTTCTTTAAGTGGCGTTAAGTATGGAGGAGAGTATTGTTGGTGTGGAATGAATGGGGGGAGTGGGGAAGATGAGATCAGATAAGGGCCAGGTTCACTCTGGTATCTGAAAGGGCAGCGCTGCCAGGAGCAGTCGACACTCGTTCCTCTCAGTTTTGGTCTCTAGATTTAATGAGATGCTAAAGTTAATTCCTTTGGGGAATGACTGATTCCAGAGTTAGGACAAAACGGAGACTCTTTATATTATTAGAAAGTAAAGAAGCTGTCAAAGGTGGCCAGGTTATGTACAAAAGAATTCTTGGATTAGGAACCAATGTACAGAAATGCTCCATGTTCAGTGGTGATATTTGGGCATCTGCAATGGATAGAAATACAAAAATATGTTAAGATTCATGAGTTTATAATTATACTAGAAAAAAATCCTTCATAGGTCACCTTTACAGGTTGCTAGGGAACTGACTCACTACTCTGAAAACTGATTTAAAAAGGGAAAGAATTGAGCATTTGTCTTGTCTTTTCTATATGAACTGTATCTCAGGATAGCTACATTGTTGTTGAGGAGAAGTTCTTCTTTTAGAAACATTTTAGTTCGTATATGAAGGAGGATTCATGGAATTAGAATCCTATTGCAATCCCTGCTGAAATCATGGAGCTACAAGAAAAATAATATGGCTGTTAAAGCTACTGGGAGTGGGACAGTAGGGAAGACTTGTGGAGAGCTGAGAAATTAATAATTCAAGCTGACCAATGCAGATCTACTTATCAATCTTACATGACAAGATGAGACAAGCAGACATCATGTGCTCCAGATATGATGGCACATATAATAGGAAGTTCACAGCAGCATCTATGAAGTCTCCTTGTCCCAAAAAGGAATCCAATCAAGGTTCTTCAGGGGTCCTCAAACTTTTTAAACAGGGGCCCAGTTCACTGTCCCTCAGACCATTGGAGGGCCAGACTACAGTAAAAACAAAAATTACGAACAAATTCCTATGCACACTACATACATCTTATTTTGATGTGAAGAAACAAAACGGGAACAAATACAAAACGTGGCCCACGGGCCGTAGTTTGAGGACCACTGTATCTAATTGATACTTTTCAGGAAACACAGGTCTTAAGGACAATTGTTAAATGACTTCAGAAAGATGCAGCCAGTAAAAATACAGAATGTGGGAAAGTCCTTGGGACAAATGACAAATGACCCAGTTTCACTAACAAATAAATTGCAAGGGAATGGAGTTGTAAAATGTTAGCTTTGTATATGGCCTTAACAGGTTTGCTCTTGCATCTAATAAGGTCTCTTAAGCATTCTTAGGCATGATTCTTAAGTGCAAAGCCAGAAGTAAGCACTGAGCATCACTAGATATGGCCCCAAACAAAACAAAACAAAATATAAGGGAAAAGTAAAAAAAAAATCCAAAGAGAAATTAATAAACAGTGAGTACACCAAGCTCAGATATTCTTACTATTTTTTTCTTCTTTTGGGAGTCATTCCCAGCAGTGCTCAGGAAACCATGTGGAACCTTGGGTTCACAGATTAAACCTATGTGAAAAATGTGTGCTCCAGTCCTTTTAACTATCTCCCTTGGCAATGCTAATTTTTTCGTACTGAAAAAGTAATCGTTAGAAAATTATAGAAAGTTGAACACTTCATTCTGTTGTTGATACTAATGCTAAATACTTGATACTATCAAGGAATTGTATCTGGTTATAATAATAATGTCATAAAAAATGTTGAGTTCTCATATTTTAGAGACACCTACAACACTAAAATATGTGAGTGCAATGAAATTGAGTTTGGTATTTATCTTAAAATAATCCAGTGAGATAGAAGGGATTAAATAAAGTGAAATTTTCAATTGACAAATTGTTGAAGTTGGGTGTTCCATTACAGTATTTTTTCTGTTTTGTGTACATTTGAAATGTTCCATAATGTAATTTTTTTTATAAATGTGGGAGGGGGTAAGCACATAAATAGAAGTCATGAAGAATGGTTTTCCATGACAAAAACAATTATCCTCCTTTGCTACCTGCACATCTAACAGATAGCTTACCCTTAATTTATGTTTGTTTAATTTTGGTTTTAGGGTCATGCCCAGTGGTGCTGAGGAGTTATCATGGCTATACTGAACTTACGAGTTACTCCTAAGAAGGCTCGGGCACCATGTTAGCCTACTACTGTACATACTATCACTCTGGCCCCTAGATTTCTCTTTAGTACACTTTCTACTCTAGTAATCTGTAACTATGGTAGAGCTGAGGATAACTACTTCCAGGATATACTCTTTTCTCTGATGAAAGAGACTGAAAAAATCTGTGTTTATTCTGGAGGGATCTGATGAGATGGGCACATAAACTTTCAAGTACCTAACTAATGACCAAAGCCAACAGTTGACTGGAGCATAAATCTACAAGAGAGGACAGAATACTTCTCCTTTTGCCTTTGTCTCTCCTGCCTCTATGGAACTCTGCCCCTCAGTGGTGTGACAGCTGTGTAAGCCAGTCAGAATTTAACCCTCACATCAGGGAGCTACAGAGTTCATCCAAGTGTGCCCCACTGCACTTATGCAAACCCCTATTAGGAACCTGGTATTTCCAGACTATCTCTGAATTTGGACTCACTATTTAGCACAAACCCAGATTCTCCTCAGGATCCCTCCTTTAATCTCTGCTATGATAAATGGGTCATGATAGTGTTATTGTATTAACTATCTATCATTGGATTCTTTAGTAAATCTACTAAGGTCTTCCTTCTAAAACTATCATTATTTCTGTGTTAGATAAGAATCAGCTGACAAACACCTTCCAGATCTTGGTTAATTTAACATAATCAAAATTTGTTTCTTACTTTTATCTCAGGTAAGCCTGGACTTACAGGAATCTGGCCTCTTGCTTCTTCAGGCTCTTTATTTAGGGTCTCTGTTATTAACTCTTGGAAGTTTTACACTGAAGCTGCTACAAGGGAAGAAAGAAGAGTGGAGAAGGACTTTTCCAGGCTGTTACAGGAGGTGCCACACACAGCTTTCTCTCTGGAGAACAAGAGAGTTTAGGAAGGTGATATGAAATTTAAAGAGTTTGAGGAAAAACCAGCTGGCCTCAGTCAGACCCTGTGAGGTTGGAAAGCCTTATTCCAGGGCAAAGAACATGCCTGAAGGCAGATTGCTAACAGAAATTCTCAAAAGAAAGGGTGTTTTCAGGGAGGGAGGGGGTGCCTTTTATGACTCCCCACATGTACACTGCTTGCTCCACAAATCAAGTGGTAGTTGCTTCCAGAAAAGGAAAATTTCAATTAAGAATTAGCTGCCTTTTGCCAGCAGGAGGCTCATAAGTGGAGTTAGTTTTTAAGGCAGGTGTCCATGAATATGCTTAAAGGGTTTGAGAAGTCCCTGGAAATCAGATGCAAGATTATGTGATCTGCTTTTGGGCCGGAGTTGTGGATAAGACAGACTCTGCTGAGCCCCTGAAGCTCGGCAGACTTTTGG
>PVKC010045652.1:0-11362 GCA_004027635.1 Crocidura indochinensis | reverse complement strand
CACACACACACACACACACACACACACACACACACACACACACACCTCTTTGTGTATGAACAAATCTTTGCACCTCCCAGAATCCCCACATATACACAAATATGCACTCACACAAACACATAAGCTCACATACTCATACACATATAGACACAGACACACACTTGTAAACAAACACACATTCAATACACACATACAAACACACTCAAAAGCAAATATACATATCCCTACCTCTTCTCATGCACCCACATGCTTGCATCTTCTAGAATCCTCCCATGCGCACGTGCACGCGCGCGCACACACGCACACACACACACACACACACACACACACAGCTGAGAGGTTTGTCTCACGTTGCCCACTCTGGCTCCTCTGCAGGATGCCATTGTTTTGGCTGTGAAGTCCCTCCCACCCCAGACACTAGTCAACCTGGCAGCGTGTGGCCCTTCCGTTCAGCCCCTCTTCCCTGAGAGCAGGCCCTGCAGTGACGTGAGTGTGGCCAGGGGCGTCGGGTCATCCAAGTGAGCTTTGAGCCCAGGCAACCCAACATTGCCTTCCCTCTGCAGGACACTGTGAAGCTCCTCTGTAAGCAAGTGGATTCCCTGCAGGCGGTGGGTAGCTCCCCAGATGTGCCAGCTGCCTTGGACTGGGCCCTGGGACAACCTCAGCAGCGGGCTTACCCACGCCAGCTATTCCTACTTATGGCTGCCTCTCCCTCTGCCACCGTCACCCACCAAGTCCTAGAATTCATGAGATGGCACCAGGGGGCTGCTAGGTATGGGGTGGGCAGAGCTGGGTGCCTGAAAGTGGTGCCCCCTGAATGCCTCCCACAGGTGCCAGCTGCTCTGCTTCTCCCCTTCAACAGGTGCTTTGCCTTTGGGCTGGGGTCATCCTGCCGCCAGTTGCTGAATGGCCTGGCCACCCTCAGCCGGGGCCAAGCCTACTTCCCCAGGCCTGGGCAGAGGCTGCAGCCACTGGTGAGCAGCCCCCATAGGGAAATCAGAGTCCTTGCTGCGGAGGGAGGTCTCCCCCAAATTCCAACCCCAGTCTTTTTCAAGTTGTCCCTCAGGGAGCTGCTGGAGGGACCCAGGGGAGACTGGAGGAGGGAGGGGCTGGCCTCTGACCATTCTGGTCTAACCTCACTTTGGACCTGGGACTCATCCATGCAGCCCGGTTAGACCTGCAACACCCCAGCCCAGTGGCTCTGCCACTCACTCCTACCCCTACCCTAGCTTGGAGTTGGGTAGGTGGGGCAGGGTGGCCTCCCCACTTTGTAGCTTCGTGGCACCTCCTCTCCCATGCCCTCACTCTGACTGCCCCTCACAGCTGGTGCAGGCTCTGAGGAAGGCTTTGGAACCTGCTCTGAGCGACATCTCGGTGGACTGGTTTGTGCCCGACGCTGTGGAGGCCCTGCTTACTCCCCGGGAGATCCCTGCACTCTACCCTGGTGACCAGCTGCTCGGTTATTGCTCCCTCGTCAGGGTGGATGGCTTCCGGCCACACCCCCTGGGGGTAGGCCTGGGCTCCGGGTGGGGGGCAGGAGGTGGGTGTTGGACTGACTGCCGCCTGCATGTCTAATTCTGCCATTCCTGTACCCAGCTCCTATTCCCTGAGAGTTTCCACCGGGTACCCCAAAGGGAGGGATTGCACCCTACATCCTCCCTGCCCTCCACCAGGTCTTTCCTCTAGTTTTTCTGTCAAGAGTTGCCCTGGGCTTTGACACTAAGGCCCGCATGATCACCTGTCAGGAGGCTTTTGTTAACACTTGCTCGTTATGTCACAGAGCTCCCTACCCAAAGCACCAGCTGGGTCTTTTCTGCCACATTCAGGCAAGTAGAACAGTCTACTTGATACTCACACCCCAGCTCTGCCACCTGGCCACTTGACTTGGGCATGTCAACTCCCTCTCAGGGCCTTGCTTTCTCACACGTCACTACCTGGCACTGCAATGAGGTCCACAGTAAGAATTTTTGAAATGAGGCTTATTTATTTGTTTTTGGGTTTGATTTTTGGGCCACAACAGTGGTGCTCAGGGGTTATCCCTGGCTCTGCACTCAGGAATTACTCCTGGTGGGCTCGATGAATCATATGAGATGCTGAAGACTGAACCTGGGTTTGCTATGTCCAAGGCAAGCGCCATACTCATTGTATTCTCTCTCCAGATCCAGAAATGAGTTTTTAGGGTGGCAGAAGAGCCATGTAAGCCTCCTCCGGGACACAAGAGCTATGTGAGGGACTTGGGTGGCCTTTGTCAGGTGCCTAGGAAGCTTAGCTTCTGAAGGTGTGAGTTCATGCATGGCCCATGTGTTTTCTCAACGTTAGTCTTTGCTCTTTGCTCAATGATCTCTGTGCCCTGTGCTGTGGTAATCCGTTCTCCCACACGGGCACCACCACAAACCCCTATTTTATTTATTTATTTTTGGTTTTTAGTCTATACCAGGTGGCACTCAAGGTTTATTCCTGGCTCGGCATTCAGAAATCAGTCTTGGCAGGGCCAGAGTGATAGCGCAGTGGTAGGGTGTTTGTCTTGCATGCGGCTAATCCAGGATGAACCTCGGTTTGATCCCCGGCATCCCATATGGTCCCCCAAGCCAGGAGTGATTTCTGAGCACATAGCCAGGAGTAAACCCTGAGCATCACCAGGTGTAGCCTCACTTTTGGCAGACTCAGGACACCATATGGATGCCAGGCATTGGACCTGAGTCAGCCACATGCAAGGCAAACACCCTACCCGTTGTGCTATTGCTCCATCCCCACAAGCCACTATTCTTTCTTCTCTAGGGCCAAGAGACTGGCTGGCAGAGCCTGGGCGGCTCCGTATTCCAATCCCCAGAGGAGGCACCATCTGCCACCAGCCCTGGCACGGAGCCCACTGGCACCTCAGAGGCCCTTGGCACAGGCACTGTTTCAGCAGAAATGTCCAGCCCGTGGGCCGCTGGGGACTCGGAGCAGAGTGAGTGCCTGAGCTGAGTGTGGCTACTGGAGGAGTGAGCCAGGGCTAAGGTCTCCCCTCCTGCTGCCCAGCAGGTGCTGAGGCCCTGACGGACCCTGTCTCGGACCCTGGGCCCAACCCTTCCTCAGACACGGCCATTTGGCGCCGCATCTTCCAGTCCTCCTACATCCGGGAGCAGTATGTGCTCACCCACTGCTCAGCCAGCCCCGAGCCTGGCCCTGGCTCCACAGGGAGCAGTGAGTCTCCTTGCTCCCAGGGCCCCAGCTCGCCTGAGGGCCATTTTCCTCCAGACCCACCATCACAACAGGGCTGCCGTAGTCTGGCCTGGGGAGATCCCACAGCTTCTCGCTCCTGCCCCCTGCCAGCGCCCCCTCTGACTCCGGTCAAGGTGAGATGTGGTCTGCTTTATGTGCCCCCAGCAAATGATTGTTCTACTTTGGGAGCCTCACTCAGTTTGGCGGTCTATTTGTGCTTGGGGTTCACTCCTGGTGGGGCTTGGGGGACTGATTGTATGAGATGGCGGGGATCGAACTTGGGTTGACCTTGTGCAACCCTCTGCTGAGAGCCTGTCATCACTGGTGCAGGGGTTCCCGCTCAACCTGACTGCAGTGACTAGGGCCTCTATCAGGCCTAATCATGCACCATGCAGGGAGATAGTATGAGGACATGGTGTGATGGTAGGGTGGCTCAGTGTCAAAGTGACCAGCCCTGCCTGAGGCAGATGGGCAATTAAGAGCTGTGCCTGAAGTCAAATGTCAGGGCAGGGGCAGAAGGCATGAGTCCCAACAGAGACTAGCAATAACCTCTAGTAGAAAATAGGGTGTGGAAGGGGTTAGAGTTCCTGTGAGTACACAGTATAGCAGGTGAGGCAGCTGCCTTGCACATGGCCAACCTGGACTTAATCCCCAATATCCCTTGTGGTCCCTTGAACTCTCCAGGAGTGATTCCTGAGTGCAGAGCCAGGAGTACCCAGAGTAGTATAGAGTGTGGACCAGAAACAAAACAAAACAAAAAATTAGGGTGAAGGTGGATGAGTATTGTTTCCAGAGTGAATAGGGTGTCTGCTTTGCATATAACTGACCTGGGTTTGAGCTCTAGCATCCCATATGATGCCCTAAGACTGTTAGATGTGTTCTCTAAGCACAGAGACAGGAGTAAGCCCTGAGCATGGCTGGGCTGTTGCCCAAAACCAAACAAGTGGGCTGAGAGGACTCCGAAAGGGGTTGATGCAGAAGCCCGGAGCTCCATGTTCCCTGACCAGCAGGCAGGTCCTACCTCTCACATGCAGGCCAATGCTCTGAGTGCAGAGGTGCTGGGGCGACGGCGCAGAGCTGCTCTGGCTGGCCGAAGTCTTTCATCGCCACCTGGCGGGGTCCGCCCAGCCCTTGGTCGGCCCCGGCAGCCTTCTCTGGGGGCAGCACTAGATGGGCCAGGCCCAGAGCCAGCACAACAACTGGGCCACGGTCTGGATGAATCAGGTAAGCGTGGGGGTTGAAGCTGAACCTGGACATTGAGGTGGAGGAGCCTTAGATGGGGCCCAGCAACCTCTCGTCATCTCTCCTCAGGAAATCTGCTCTCCCCAGCACCCATGGACTGGGACACACTGATGGACCCACCCTTCTCCTTCACGGCTCTGCCCCACAATGAAGGGCCAATTTCTCTAGGAGTTCCCTCACCTCCCCAAGCCCCACGTTGCCATGTGGTGATCCGGGCCCTGTGCGGGGAGCAGCCCATGTGCTGGGAAGTGGGAGTTGGGCTGGAGAGCCTTTGGGGATCTCCTGAGGGGGATGCCCTGCCCCCAGCAGCCCCTAAGAGAGAAGGTGTTTGGGACCAGGCGCTTCACCGGCTGACTGCAGTCTCTGTGGTTCGGGACAATGAGCAGCTGGTGCTCCGTGGAGGGGCAGAAGCCACAGTGGACAATGGTGAGTTGCTGGTGGATTCCAGGTGCTTCAAAGCAACAGTCTTGGTCTATATTTGATCCATCCGTATCCCATAATTGCAGGGGATTTATGTACAAGATGAGAAAAGCAAGTAGAACAATGGGGGCAGAAAGGAATCAATGGAAATATGAGACTGAGATTCTATTAAAGATTTCTGCTGTGAGGTGACATGCTCATAAAAAGGGGACAGTAAAGCAACTGTGATTGACCCAAAAACAAACAAAGGAAGAATCCCAAGTTGGCAAGTTTCCAGAGTGATAGCACAGTGGGTAGGACGTTTATCCTGACCTGGGACAGACCTGGGTTCGATCACCAGCATTCCATATGGTTCCATGGACCTGCCAGGAGCAATTTTTGAGTGCAGAGCCAGGAGTAACCCGAGTGCCACTGGGTGTGGTCCAAAATTAAAAAAAAAAAAAAACACAAAAAATAAGTTGGCAAGTTTCCTGGCAGTCAATAGGAAAACGTGACTTGGTGATGATTCAGAGTCCACTGCATAAGAGCCATTTTGTCAGGCAGATGATTCAGATTCAATGAAGTGGACACTTCAGTCCTCCAGTTGCCGTGACAGCAACTCAAGGGCTTTAATAGTCCTGTGTGGCCAAAGGCTACTCATACAGGACAAGGCAGAGAACATTTTCTTCACTGCACAAGACTTTAGTGGAGAGAGCAGAGATGAGATTTAAATAAAATAGGCACTATCCAGTGTAGTTCTGGGTAGTTTCCCAAGGATTATAGTTCCAGGCAGGGAGTTTAACCACCTGTCAATAGCTGGAGCCTGAGCAGGTCCTGATAAGAAGTTCCTCTTTTCACCGTGAGGCTGGGGCTGAAGAGCTTAGCGGCTAAGTGCATGCCTGGCATGACTGCATGCCCAAGCCACACTAAAAATCAGGACCCACCCCTGAACACAGAAGTCAGACATTAGCTGCTGACCACTGCCAGATGTGGTTAAAAAAAAAGGGGGGGGGCAGGCGGGGGCGCTGGAGGTAAGGTGCCTGCCTTGCCTGCGCTAGCCTAGGACAAATCGTGGTTCGATCCCCCGGTTCCCATATGGTCCCCCAAGCCAGGAGCGATTTCTGAGCGCATAGCCAGGAGTAACCCCTGAGCGTCACTGGGTGTGGCCCAAAAACAAAAAACAAACAAAGAAAAAAAAACCAAGTATGAACACAGAGGCAGTAAAATGAAAGTGCTTGTAGGAAGACCTAGATTCAATCCCTCACTACCCTCCCAGACTAATAAGTGGCTAGAGAGAAGCGAGCAGGAGCTCTAAGTTTCTTCCTTAATGTCCTCTGCAGCCCTGTGAGTGTCCCTCCTGCTAAGCTCTGCTGCCTCTTGGTCCATAGGTCCTGCCCGGAGGTCTTGGCTTCGAGCTGTCCAGACCAGCAAGGCCAGCTGTGCCCCCTGTTGCTTCACCTTCCCGGTGGCTGTGGATGCCACCACCAGAGAGGCGCTGGCCTCAGCCCTCCAGGTGCGCAGTGCAGGTAGGGCCCCTGTCCTTGGCCCCTGGTGGGGAGGGGCCCTCATGGGCCAAACTGGGCACAAACTCACCATGTCTCCTGCACCCCTGCAGAACCCACAGGGTTCCCAAGCAACCTTCATGTCTCTCAGGGCCCACTAGATGCAACTCCTCTGCCCACAGTTGTCCATTCCCAAGGTAACACTCAAATCTGGGATTATGGGGCCACCGACTTGGAGACCACACTAGCATTGACCGACTTCTCTGGCAGGGGACCGGGACCTGGGCCAAAATGGCAGCCCCAAGACTGTTCAGGGGAATCTAGTGGACAACCCTGACGGTCACCCACGCCTGACTCCCCAGCCTCCCTCGAGGCTCTTCCTGGGTTCAGGGAAAACCCGTGGTCCCTCGAACCGAGTATGCAGTGATCACGACTACCTGCCCCTGGTGAGGACTCGGGAGGTGGAGGGCGGCGCTGCGGGGCTGAGCTCGCCCTGTCTCAGCTGGACTTTCCCCCCACCTCCTCTCTCCTCAGGTGCGGCTGCAGGAGGCGACTGGTTCCTTCCGCCTAGACGCACCCTTCTGTGCTGCTGTGTCTATCCCACAGGAGCGCCTGTGCCGAGCCTCGCCCTTCGCCGTGCACCGCGCCAGCCTCAGCCCCACCTCGGCCTCGTCCCCCTGGGCCCTCCTGGGCCCTGGCGTGGGTCAGGGCAATGGCGCTTCGTGTAGCCCTTCTGCCAGCTCAGGCTCAGAGGGGCCAGTCCAGGCAGACAGTGGGCGTGGCTCGGACACTGAGGCCTCGGAGGGGGCAGAAGGGTTGTGGGGCGCTGACCTGCGAGGCCGCAGCTGGGCCACAGCTGTGGCCCTTGCCTGGTTGGAGCACCAAAGTGCCGCCGCCTTTGGCGAGTGGGAACTGGCTGCGGCTAAGGCCGACGGCTGGTTGCAGGCCCAGCGCCTACCGGATGGTCTTGACTTGGCTGCCCTGAAGGCAGCCGCCAGGGGTCTGTTCTTGCTGCTCCGCCACTGGGACCAGAACTTGCAACTGCACCTGCTGTGCTACAGCCCTGCCAATGTGTGACGGGGCCATGCTGCTCTGGCCCCCAACAAACTCAAGTCACTGCCTGCCATGGCTTCTCATGCCCTTTCAGAATCCTTTTGTCCCTACAGAAAGTGCCTGCCTGTGTTCTCTCAGCTCACCCCACCTCTGCCCCAGCATCTGAGCTCCCAATCGATACAGTGGAAGGGGAGAGAGACACAGCCCCCAAATCCTATGCAATAAAGTGCCTCTTAGGACTGTACCATAGTTGTCTGTCTTCTTTACTCTTCATAGCTGGGCCTGGGCAGCCCGTGTAGCCAGCCGCACAGAAGTGGACTCTGCAAGGTTTGAGGATTTTTTTTTTTTTTTTGGTTTGTTTTCTTTGGGCCACACTCCACAGTACTCAGGACTTACTCTTAGCTCTGTGCTCAAGAGTTCGTCCTGGCTGGCTCAGGGGACCATATGGGATGCCGAGGATCAAACCCGGGTTGGCTGCATGCAAGGTGAATGCCCTACATGCTGTACTCTCTCTGGCCCAGATTCAGTAGTTTACTGGCCCTTCAGGGTCCTGAAAACTGGCTAGTGTGAAAGAGAGGGTCTCAGTGGGCTTTCTTGCTCTGCTGACTGCCCCGGACTGGAGGCTGGGAGCCCAGCCAGAGCTGCAGCAGGATGACGGCGTGGCATGCGTGTAGGGCGGCCGAGCTGCAGGATGTGGATGGGTATGTATTCCAGGAGAGCTCAATGAGCCCCAGCACCAGTAACCTGAAAAATGAGACAACGCTATTATTCTTGTCCTGCCCAGTCCCAGTCTTGGGTTGAGGAGCCCTGTAGCCCAGCCCACTCCCTGGGAAAGCCCAGCCCATACCTGAGTAGGTGTGTGAGCCAGCGTGCTGGCGTGGCCCACAGGAGGTAGGGCAGAGTGTGGAAATACCAGACATAGAACTGGTAGTGGAGTGAGCGGCTGAAGCAGATGCCAATGAAGTTAGAGGTAAAGAGGGTGGAAACAATCTGTGGGCAGCAGTCAAGGCCAAGAACGGGAGCATAAGAGATTGGGATGGGGTGTTGGGATGTGGTGAGGCAGAAAGCTTCTAAAGCACAGGGGCAGAAGTCAGAGATAGATAAGGCCCGGGCCCTGCCATTCCTAGATTTATGTCTAGTTTTGGGCCTCTATACCTCTCTGGCCTTGTTCATCAAGCTAATTTAAAGAGTAACATGCAGGGCCGAAAAGATCCATGACTTCTCATGTGGCCCAGGAAGTTAACTTCTTCCATCTCTGATTTTGTTCTCTCTAAAAGGATTTTTAAAAATTTTTTAGCTAGTTTGAGAGCCACTCTTGGTGGTGCTCACGGTTTACTCTTGGCTCTATACTCAGGGATCACTGATGGTGCTCAAGACCATTTGGACTGAACCCGGGCCAGCCGTGCTCAAGGTCAGTGCCCTACCTGCTGTACTGTAACTCCAGCTCTCTTCAGATGACAGTGTGCTTATGAATCTCTTACGACAGCAGTGGGCTGAGGCTGAGCATCCCAATTACTCAGTCTGATGGAGATTCAGGAAAGAAATAGGGACAGTGCTTGTATTGGACCCCTGTCTTTCCCCCTCCCAGCTTCCCTGCTACCCAGGCCTCACTGGCCAGGACCCCATCACAGATGGACAGGGCAAGTCT
This sequence comes from Crocidura indochinensis, assembly GCA_004027635.1. NCBI lineage: Eukaryota > Metazoa > Chordata > Mammalia > Eulipotyphla > Soricidae > Crocidura > Crocidura indochinensis. Next base: position 2,314 of record PVKC010045652.1, on the reverse strand, counting down.
TACCCTTACTTAATTCAAAGGATATGATTGGGTTTGAGTGGCTGGGGTGGGACTTTCCTTTTGGAAGGATCCTTTAGCAGCGACAGGATACTCTCCCCTGACCTGCAGAAAAGCCCAGCAGACACAATATCAACTCCCCTCTTGTTCCACCTGTTATGGGGAGTTCCACACTAACCCACATGGATACATCCCCTGAACCCCCAGGGACTAGGCTTGCCCCACCACCCACCTTTCCCTTTCTCACCGATGCCACCTGTAGAGAGCAAAGAGCAAAAGCAGAGTGAGGTGGGCACCCAGGAGCCCCAAATGGAAGGCACGGTGCAGGAAGAAGGCCTCGGGTAGGAAGCGCCAGTTCACAGTCCAGCGGAAGAGAAACTGGCGGCCGAGGTCAAAGGAACGGGACAAGTAGCCAATGGGGTTTTCCAGCAGGAAGGGCAGCCCCAGGACCACCTGCAGATGGGGGCAGAGTCAGGGTAGCTGAGGGTAATGGGAAGAGAGAATGGGGAAATAGGCCTCAGGGGCACCCTAATCCCACCAACCCAAACCCTCATCCTACCCTACCCCAGAACAGGCAAAGTACAAGAGGCAGCACCTCACTATACTTTTATGTTTAGATTCATGCAGTGGTATTGGGCAAAGCTAGGAAGGCCTTTAGAAACCACCATTAAATTCCAAACCCTGATTTGACAGTTCAAAGAGATCAAATGCCCAATCTGAAAGTAATCCCCACACCTTTTTATCTGACTTGGAGAGAGCTGAAGGGAAAAGGGATCAGCCATGGATGGCATCCCTTTCTTAGGCTGGGGTCAGAGAACTAGTCTAGTAATTAAGGTGCTTGCTTTGCATGTGGAGCCCCATGTGATCCCCCAAGCACCACCAGGAGTGCACTGCCAGGTATGGCCTCAAAAGAAACAACAACAAATCCAGAAATGAGCAGGACAGAGGAATAGGTTACCTGCAGGACAGCACATATGCCGAGCTTGGGGAGGGCCCCACGGAGGCCGAATTTCAGGAGGAGGAGGAAGAGTAACCCAGGGGCGAAGAGGAGCACATTCATCTTCACAGAGACGGCCAGGCTGCAGTGAGGGTGGACAAAGTATATACTACCAGTCCCAGGGCTCACCCACAGCAATGTCTGCCCTCTTCCTCTTCCTGGCAGCAAGCTCTGTGGCTTCCTGCTTAGATATGCTGCGGGAGGATGAGGCAGTTTGAAAGGAGGCAGAGAAAGAGGGCAGACTCCTCCTCATTTTTACACCCAGAAGCAGTGAGCAAATATTCCAACTATTTAGAATGTGCAAAAGTCAAGTTGCAGGAGGTGGGAACAGATGGCTGGAGAAGAGAGGCTGAGAAGAGAGTGGCAGGGGAGGAACTGAGACTTTCTAAGATCTCTCACAAGATCTTTCTACGAGACTCTCTACAACTCTCTACCACGTGGGGGCCCGCCTCAATTCCCTCTGCAGCAGTGGTCATGGGTGAGGGAGGAGGGGGCAAGGAGGACAGGATGTGAACCTGAAGAGGGCACAACCCCAGTTCCAGCGCTGGGCCAGCAAGAGGTTGATACTGAGGAAGAGCAGCGCCATGGCGACGGGGTCATTGAAGAGCCGCAGCACAAAGATGGAGTGAACACGGTAAGAGGCGCAGCACATGAAGAAAAAGACGAAGGGAGGCACCTGTGAGGTGGGCACAGGGGGAAGATGAGTTTGCCCAAACTGAGCCTGCCCCACCACTGAGCCCTCTAGGCTCGAGCCACTGTCCTGGCAGTGAGCACTCACCTTGCATGTCTGATGGTAGATCAAGAAGACCAGCAGCAAGGTGGCCAAGTAAAGCACAGCAAAGATGTGTTGGGCCATGCGGATGTCAGTGCCCTGACCAGTGACATAATAGAGCCCCATAAAAATGTACACAAAGCCAGCAGGGTACCTGAAGGAGAGGGAATGTGGATTCTGTCAGGTCGTTCAGCCCAGCAGGCCACCAGCTCCACCCATCCTCGCCAAATCTCCGTCACCACTCACACAAGTGGTCCAGTGTCGCCCTGCAGTTGTGTGTAGTCATAGGTACCATTGATGACGCCTTCTACCTCAGCCATGTAGGCCTTCCAGTCAATCTCGGTATCTGCAAAAGGACCAGACAGGATGGCATGGGGACTTCCCAGGTCAAAACTTGTCTATCCCTACAACTCCATTCCAGTACTTTCCCACTAGGACTCACAACTCCTTATTCTACTGACCATTGGACATCCTTTGGGGGGAGTCCCAACATCTCAAACTCCACAGAGCTGAACTAATGACCTCCTACTCCAAATCTGCTCTTTTTT
>PVKC010045651.1:0-11373 GCA_004027635.1 Crocidura indochinensis | reverse complement strand
TCATACTTTCTCTTTTCTTTTCTTCTTAATTTTATAGAAACATACAGAAATATGAGGTAAGGGGCCCGGGAGATAGCATGGAGGTAAGGCGTTTGCCTTTCATGCAGAAGGTCATCGGTTCGAATCCCGGTGCCCCATATGGTCCCCCGTGCCTGCCAGGAGCAATTTCTGAGCATGGAGCCAGGAGTAACCCCTGAGCACTGCCGGGTATGACCCAAAAACCAAAAAAAAAAAAAAAAAAAAAAAAAAAAAAAAAAAAAAAAAAAAAAAAAAAAAAAAAAAAGAAATATGAGGTAAAACAAAGTAATCTGTGTCCCCAGTTTCTATGAAAAAGGTGGAAGCCCCTTGATCCTAATAGATTCTTGAATTAGAATTACAACACATTTAACTCATTTAATTCAGCAAGCATTTATCATATTTCTTCTCTATATTGTATAGTAAAGAAAAAATGTAGAAGCCTGCAAATTAAGGTTTCCAAATATAGAAAAACAAGACTTTAAAGTCAAATAGAAAATAGATGTGGATGAAAATAAGAATTTAAAGTCAAATAGATATGGATGCAAATCCCATTCTGCTACTTATTGCAAATTATCTAACATCTTTGAGCTTTAATTTTGGGGCAGGGTGTTGACCCATACGTCTCTGCTTACTGCTAACTCCTGACCGTGCGTAGGTGTTGAGAATTGAACCCTGGGTAGTTCCGTGCAAGGCAGTCGCCCTTATCCACTGTACTATCTCTCTGACCCACTTGGAGCTTTAATATTTTAATTTATAAAGTGTGGATTATAATACTGTCTTCTTAAAATTGTTTTGAGGACTAGAGTTACGTATCTAAAGCACTTAGCATAGTGTGTACTTTATAAGACACTACTTTCCACAAGTGACTGAATAGACAAATGTGTAGTGAGAGTTAGCTGATGTTGACAGAAAGTGTTTGGCTGACCTAATGAAGAATAGAGTGAAGTGATTTTGTCTGCCAACGTGCTCTGTTCTGCCTTTGTTGAAACTTGTAGCTCTCATGCTGGCATTTGCCAACATTGCCCTTAATTTCTCATTCACCTAGAAATAGTCAAATGATGCCTACAGAATATGTCAAGTTGGAGGGAGGAAGGGAGGGAATAAAGGAGAGAGAGAGAAAGAGAGAGAGAGGCTGGAGGTAGGGAAGGAAAGAGAGAGGAAAGAGTGTGTTAGGGTGTGTGTGTATAATCTCTTGTGTGTGTGTATGAGATCTCTTTATCCCTGGTACCCGGGTGCTTCTGTGTTGGCACCTAGAATCAGTTTCTTGAATGATGTAGCCATCAAGAGGAATAATTGCCTCCTTAGTAATTGCAATGAAAAATTCATTGTAGTAGGTATACTGAGTAGGATGAAAGACCAATAACCTTTGTTTTCTGAAATTTGTAAATATATATTGAGCATTGGTTATTTAGTGAGGCACAGTTCCTGTGGCCAAGAATTGATGATAGTAGCAGGGAAGGGGCTTTTCTAATACATTCTAGTGATTGAGAGTGTGAATAAAGTATAAAGAATCTCAGTTCATAAGTTCCGTAAAGAAATAAAATGAAAAAAAAAAAAAGAAATAAAATGGGCTGGAGTGATAGTACAGAGGGTAAGGTGCTTGCCTTGAGCAAGGCAGACCTGAGTTCTGTTTCTGGCATCCCATATGACTTCCCAAGCACTCTAGGAGTAACTCCAAAAGCATCGCCTGGTGTGGCCCAAAACAAAAACAAACAGGAAAAATAAATCACATGTTAGAGAAGAGGTGATTATTTCTAAGCTCTTACTTTAAATCATACAGATTTCTTTTTCTTTTTTTTTTTTTGTAGTTTTTGGGTCACACCTGGCAGTGCTCAGGGGTTACTCCTGGCTCCATGCTCAGAAATTGCTCCTGGCAGGCTCGGGGGACCATATGGGGCACCGGGATTCGAACCGATGACCTTCTGCATGAAACGCAAACGCTTTACCTCCATGCTATCTCCCGGGCCCCTAAATCATACAGATTTCTGACTCTTTAGAAGAAGTAAAGTAAAATAGTATAACAAAAAACCCCCAAATTATCAAGAGTTCAAAATGAAGCCAGTGAGTAATGTTCAAAATGGAGTCAAGTTTGTATTTTTTTTGTTAACTTGTTTGTTTTGTTTTGTTTTTGGACCACACCCGGTGATGCTCAGGGATTACTCCTGGCGCTTAGAAATCGCTCCTGGCTTGGGGGGGGGCCATATGGGACATCGGGAATTGAACTGCGGTCTGTTCTAGGTTAGTGCCTGCAAGGAAGGAGCCATTCTGCTTGCGCCACCACTCTGACCCCTTTTTAGTAATTTTTTTTGTTTGTTTTTTGGGTCACACCCGGCAGCACTTGGGTTACTCCTGGTTCTACGCTCAGAAATCGCTCCTGGCAGGCTCAGGAGAACATATGGGATGCCGGGATTCTAACCACCGTCCTTCTATATGCAAGGCAAATGCCCTACCTCCATGCTATCTCTCGGGCCCCTTTAGTAACTTCTTAAAGAACCTTTGCCATGAGGAGTGGATTAACACAAAGTTACGTTAGGTGATAGAAGGGAAGGGAGGGCTAATAGTTTTAATGATTGAAATCAGCCAGTAGTGATTCTCAACAGAGTTTCCTGAAGGGAGGAAGGTATGTCTGGTCCCGCTGAAAACGAGCCTGCATGCTGGAACACAGTCTAGATTACAGCACTCCAGAAAATGTATATGTAGGTGTCTAAGAGATCTAGCAATTTTTCTTCTCCCACAGTATTATCTAAGTATTATCTTTGGGGCCTCAGTGATAGTACAGCAGATAGGATGTTTGCCTTGTACCTGGCTGACCTGTCTTTGAGCTCAGCATCCTACTACCTCCAGGAGTAATTCCTGAGCATCACTGGATATAGTTCCCCCTGCCAGGTATAATTTTTGGACCACATATGTCAATATATTCAAACCTGTGAACTCCACAACAGATCCAGTTAATTAAGATATTTGAGGAAGATACCTGGGAATATGCAATTTTTCACAAATCACAGTCACCCTAAGTAATTTCAAATTCATGCTGGAGTTTGAGAGTGAATATAATGTTGGTGAAAATGATTTTGTTTTTTGTTTACTTGTTTTTGTTTTTTTGGGTCACACCTGATCCGCTCAGGGGTTACTCCTGGCTCTATGCTCAGAAATTGCTCCTGGCAGGTTCAGAGAACTATATGGGATGCTGGAATTCAAACCACTGTCCTGCACGCAAGGCAAACACCCTACCTCCATGCTATCTCTACGACTTGTTGAAAATTATTTTTGTCTCAGGATTAGTCTGTGTTGTTTCAGAGTTAGTCAATCATTAAATTATTGTTGAATTATTAAATCTTCATAATTTATCTTGGAATTTACACTTTGTTTCACATTGATTTAATTCTTGGCTTTCTTTAGTCTTTAATATACTATTAACCTCCCTGTTAACAAGTTATATTGATGAAATATATTGACGAGATGGTGGAAAATGAAATTCTTTTTACTTTTAGAATAGGGAGAAGTTGATTTGAAACGGTAAGAAATCATTCCCTCCTACTTATCAGCTTTTAAGATCTTTTTACCTTCCCCCACATGGGCACCCCTGAAATTCTTGTTCTATTTACACACACATTTTTTATTTTCATTGTCAGTCACATTCCTAGGAAGGAATGTCAACTTTTGAGAGAATAATACTAAAATTCATTACATAGAACAATATGCTTTAGGAAAAAGTTTACACTGTTCATTAGGAATTCTAGTTATTTACTATTCTAGTTATTAAAGTTATTTCCCTTAGATTTTTTTTTTTTTTGGGGGGAGGCACACCTGGAGAGGCTCAGGTGTTACTTTTGCTCTGCATTCAGGAGTTAATACTGGTGGTGCGAGTATGGGTTACTGGGAATCAAGCCCAGTCTACTGCATGTGGGTTGTGGGCTCTAACATTGAGCCTCAATCAGCCCATCATTGAGATCTCTAACATGAAGAGTAAATGGAAGGGAAAACAGAAAGGGAGTTTTGGGAAAGTAGGGCTGGAGAGACTGTACAGCAGGCAAGGCACTTGTTTTGCATGCGGCCCACTCGTTTTTCCATTCCTAGCACTCCATATGGTCCCCCTAGTACTAAAAGTAATCCCTGAGCTCAGAGCCAGGAGTAAGCCCTGCCAGGTGTGGTCCCAGCACCCTTGTTAAAAACAAAAACAAAAAATTATCAACAACCAAAACCTAATAAAAACACAATAACAATGAAAAGAGAAAAATAATTAATAGATGTAGTAGTAAGCGTCAATTTGACTTCAAGGAGGGGATGGAAACAATTAGCAGTGGCAAATTTAAACCATCTGTAGATGGTCAAATCATAATCTTGAAAGGCATTATAGCAGGAATCTCAAACTCAATTTACCTGGGGGCCGCAGGAGGCAAAGTCGGGGTGATCCTTGAGTGCAAAGTCAGTAGTAAGCCTTGAACATTGGGGGGTGTGACCCAAACAACTAAAACAAAACAAAACAAAAAAAGATTCCTCTAGGGCAGGGTCACAAAATGTTGTACGGAGGGCCTTTGGCGTCCCACAGGCCTCGAGTTTGAGACCCCTGCATTCTGGAAGGTACACTGTTGAAGAGGGTATGCAGCGGAGAAAGAAGGCACTGGCTCCCCATTCAGTGATAGCACTGATGTTGTCTGTGTGGGAAAACTAGCAGCTAGAAAGCTTGTCTGCAGGGCCCATTTCCAGGTTGGTGACCCGAACATCAGACTTTCAGTTTTTTGTTTGTGTTGGCCACACTTAGCAGCTCTTGTGGGCTCATGTGGTGCCAGGGATCAAACCCAGTGCTGTGTGCTTTAGCCCATTGACTTACCTCTTGGACACAAAGATCTGAGTTTTCTACCTTCCCTTTGGATAATTGATGGATAGATCTTCCTTTTAGCAGTAGGTCCAGGGTTCTTTGAAGAGGCATAGTTTTTTAGAACTTGAAAGGGTCTAGACAAGGGCTAGGAGAACTAGTCCATGGTAGGAAGCTTGCCACAAAGAAGGGGTGGGGGGTGCTGTTAGGACAGAGAAAGAACCACTAAGACAGTGTAGTTGGAAATGATCACTCTGGTTAAGAACTGGATGCTGAAAGGAGGTAAAGAGATATATATGCATGATACCCCTTGGGGAGAGTGACAGAAGGGGAGAAAATACATGTCTGCCAGAGTTTGGGAGAGAAATTGGGGATAACATTGGCAGGAAATGTGCATTGGTGAAGATATGCATGTTGGACCATTGTTGGAAAATCATGAACAGCTTTGTATCTCAGAGTAATTTAATCAAACATTTATTAAAACAAAACAGAAAGAAAGGTTCTTACATTGAATAAAAGACTATCTTTTTTACTGTAAAAGGAATCAAGATACAAGGTGGAGGGCCCGGAGAGATAGCTCAGGGTGTTTGCCTTGCAAGCAGCTGATCCAGGACCAAAAGGTGGTTGGTTCGAATCCCGGTGTCCCATATGGTCCCCGTGCCTGCCAGGAGCTATTTCTGAGCAGATAGCCAGGAGTAAATCCTGAGCACAGATGGGTGTGGCCCAGAAACCAAAAAAAAAAAAAAAAAGAAAAGATAGAAGGTGGAGTGGTGGTGCAAGCTGTAAGGCTTCTGCCTTGTGAGCGCTAGCTGAGGATGGACTGCGGTTCGATTCCCCAGTGTCCCATATGGTCTCCCAAGCCAGAAGCGATTTCTGAGCGCATAGCCAGGAGTCACCTCTGAGCGTCACCGGGTGTGGCCCAGAAACCTAAAAAGAACCAAGATACAGAGAAGCGAACTTTTCCCAAGATCTCATACCAGATACATCAAATCTGGTGACGTGGAGTCACACAATTGAGTCATCTTTAAAAAATGTATCCTCTACCTCCAAGGATGCTGTATTTACTTAAAGTATTTTCTCTCTCACCCCTTTCCTTTTGCTGTTTTGTGTCTGTGACCGAGGTTACTCACATGCCTGGCTATGGTACTCACCTATGAAGCTGTGGTACTTGCTGGGGTTGTACATCAGGCAGGCTATGGTACTTGCACACTGTAGTCCTGGTGCTAATGAGGTTTGTGTTCTTTTACTTCTAGAGCTTGCTGGGGGTGTGTGCCCTTAACTGAGGCCCATAAATTATGATTGTGGTGCTTGCTTTGTGGTGCAGCCTTTGGGGATCACAGTTAGCAGAGCTACCAGGAATGTGCACCCATGGATTTCTTTTTTTGGTTATTTGGGCCACACTCAGTGTTGCTGCTCAGGGGTTACTCTTGGCTCTGTGCTCAGAAATCGCTCTGTCTCAGGGGACCATATGGGATGCTGGGGATCGAACCCATGTCTGTCCTGGGTCAGTCACATGCCCTACTCCCATCCCATGGATTTCTAAAGCTACTGACTCAGCTACTCTTGGGCTCTACATTTACTCTTTTTTCCCCCTTCCCTTTACTTAGCCACTTGGTGATTTCCATAATCTTAGGTTTATGAAGAGGAGATGTGGCCTAAGAGGCCTGGGCTGGGAATCTAGTCAGTCCAACCTTGTTCTCCAGCCTTCGTTTCCTGTTAAAACCTAATTTCTCCCATATCTTTTTTTTTGGGTGGGGGGTGATGGGGGGGTTTGGGCCACACCTAGTGGTGCTGGGTTACTCCTGGCTATCTGCTCAGAAATAGCTCCTGGCAGGCACGGGGGACCATATGGGACACCGGGATTCAAACCAACCACCATTGGTTCTGGATCGGCTGCTTGCAAGGCAAACGCCGCTGTGCTCTCTCCGGGCCCCTTTCTCCCTTATCTTAAAAAGGCTGCACTGAAAAAATGGATCCTTAAGAAGCTTTTTAGCTCTCTGATTCATTGATTTCATAAATCCTAGAAGGTTCTAATGTTTCATGAAAGCCACAGCTTTCATTTTCCTCTGATCCAGCAAAAATTGTGGATTTATTTACATCAAAGTCTTAGATTAAATTTTATTGGTAGAAGGTAAACCCAGAGGAGTTTAGGACTTACTCCGGGCTCTGTGCTCAGGGATCGCTCCTGGTAGGGTTGGAAGAGCGATGCTGGGATCAAGTCAGGGTTCGTGTGTGTAAGGCAGGTGCCCTACTTGCTGATTGTTGCTCTGGCCCCTCAGACTAAAATTTCTGCATGTTGCTGAGTTGTGGGTTTTATAGGTAGGCCAGTTTAGTTTTGATCTAAAGAGATTGTCAAAGGTTAGGCCTACAGGTAAGTGAAAAGGTTTGAAACTTGGATCCTAGAGATGTACTTTCATCATCCTTGAATAACATGCTTTTCCAGGTCTATATCTTATCTGCTCACACAGTACTTGCTGTGAAAATTTTGAGACTTGCAAAAAACAAGGAGGGTCCAGGTCCATAAGTGGTCTTTGCCTTTGGGAGAAGAGTGTGATTTACTTCAGGACTTAGTTGGGGGAGACCCCTGACCCCAGTTTTCCAACTTCTGGGCTCTCCATATTTCCTACTGGTCTGATTTAAGCCCCTCCCTCAGTTCTGCCTGATTTAAAAGAAATTTATAATTTAAGTTTTCCCCGTTTAGCTTAGATTTGGAGAGTTTGTTTCTCCTCAAGGTAGCATTCATTCTGCTCTAGAGTAGGCAGCCTAATTTTTGCAGGGACATCAGAGCTCTTGTGGCTATTGTGAATCCACAGAGCACACTGATGAAGATGAAGATTGTAAGGAGAGTCTGACTGCTGGGAACCGTTTACCCTTACGCTTTATTATTCTTTAGTGGGTGTGGTTCCTTCTATTCGTGCTTGAATGAAAAGCATTTAACTGACTTCCTGATCATGTCCTGTCTTGTCCTTTTTTTTTTTTCCCCTCCCTTGGCTTTTTAATTTCCCCCCCCTTTTGCAGCTCAGCCCATTTAAATTGCGGTGCTACTCAAGGCCGGAGACAAGATTTTTTTTGTGTCTGAATTTGGAGAGACACTTGAATGCTTGAATGAGGAAAATAAAGGGGTGACGTCTTTTATCGTGTTCATGGCATTAGGGTGAGGGATCAGGAGCCATCAAAGCACTTCAGACTAGTTGAAGGGTTTGAGGAAACAAAACTTTGTGTTGCTGACAGGGCAAAAATACTCGAAGAATCCTCTGGTTGATAAATAAGTTATTTTTAGTTTGGTGGTGGTGGGGGTGGCGGAGAAAAAGAGTAGTTTCATCAGCATAGTGGAATCTTGCAGTTGTGTTTGTAACTTAAACTAATAGGCTTAGACTGTGCCAGAAAAGTATCTGGTGGCATACTAATTTCTTCCTAACTTTTAGGACTGCCTGACTTAACTCCTGCAGTTCAGTGGCTGATTGTGGGGAGGAATTGCAGGAAGGGAGAGTGATGCTGCTGATTGAGATACTATTTGTTTAGGGAGAGAACTTTTATGTTGGGCTCTGATCCCAATCCTAATGCAGGTGCCCAGGCTCTGCTGTAAATGGAACTTGATGCTTACATTAAAAGCATTCCCTTGTTGGACCACATAGTGGAAATGCCTTAGAATCCGATTTCCTGTTGTTATTTATTTTGTTTAAATTGACTCGGCATTCTTTTTCTCTGTTCTTACTATGCTTTAAATGAATTTTAATTGATTTTAAGCTTTTTATATTATTCAGAACACTTTTCTTATTGAGGTCTCACTTAACCCTGTGTCTGGCATCATTATAGGTACTGTCGTTTGTTATTTGCTTCTTAGAGACCAGATCGGAGGTCTGTGTTTCCTTTGAAGAATGCCAAATTGCAAAATATATAAGGTCTTTTAATTTTTCTCTGTGTGGTTTTAGGGCTGTACCTGGCAGCACTAGTAGTTATTTCTGGCTCTATGCTTAGAAATTACTCCTGGCAGGCATGGATCATATTATCATATGGGATGCTGGAGTCTGCTTGCAAGGCAAAACGCTCTACCCACTGTGCTATCACTCCGGTCCCATGTCCTTTAATTTTTAATTTTACTAAGGAACTCAGTGTTAACTGCATGCCATATATGCATGAGATTCTGGGTTCAATCCCTCTTACTTAAAAAAAAAAAAAAAAGGATAAAAAGAAATGAGGGGCTAGAGCAGTGGTGCAAGCAGTAGGGCGTTTGCCTTGCATGCACTAGCCTAGGATGGATTTCGGTTAGATTACCTGGCATCCCATATGGTCCCCCAAGCCAGGAGTGATTTCTTTTTTATTTATTTATTATTCATTTATGTATTTTTTTGTTTTTGGGTCACACCTGGCAGCGCTCAGGGGTTACTCCTGGCTCTACACTCAGAAATCGCTCCTGGCAGGCTGGGGGTGGGGGGCAATATGGAATGCCAGGATTCGAACCACCGTCCTCCTGCATGCAAGACAGATAGATACCCTACCTCCATGCTATCTCTTCTGAGTGGTTTCTGAGCACATAGCCAGCAGTAACCCCTGAGCATCACTGGGTGTGGCTTAAAAAAAAAAAGTAGGGGGCAGTGCTGCCTGGGGTGTGGTTGGAAGTGAGTGTGTGCGTGCGAGTGAGTGTGCAAGGCGAGTATGTGCGCCCACCCCTGCGCCCCTCCCCGCCTACATCTTGATCTTATTTGATCGGGTCGAACCCCCACCCTTTAGCCCCGCCGGTTCGACCCGAGATGAGAAAAACCTCCCTCCTGCGAAGCCCCCCTGTTGGGCCCTGTGCAGTGAGGCCTTCCTGGAGGCGGTGGCTTTACCACCTAAGGCTCTAGTTCGGTCCCGGCCCAGAGTCGGTTCCGAGGGGTCCGGTGCTCTGATGTGATGAATTGATCAGATAGACGAGGCCCGGAGGCTCACCTCCAGGGTCGCTGATTTATCAGAGGCGATTCTGATCTGAAAAAGAAGGAAAAAAAAAAAAGCAAATAACAAAACAAAACAAAAATAAAAATAAAAAAGAAATGAGAAAGTATAAGAAGTAAAATAAAGGGACCAGAGAGATAGCATGGAGGTAGGGTGTTTGCCTTGCATGCAGGAGGATGGTGGTTCGAATCCCAGCATCCCATATGGTCCCCTGAGCCTGCCAGGATCGATTTCTGAGTGTAGAGTAACCCCTGAGCGCTGGCGGGTGTGACCCAAAAGCAAAACAAAACAAGAAGCAAAATAAAATGAGATTTCTGTGTTCCCACACTTTTGGTCTGTCACCCCTTTTGAGAAAAAAGGTTATTTAATCCACCTACCTCCAAACCTATCTTCCTTATGTGAGCAGACAGCAAACTCTCTCCCCCTCCATGCCTCCCCTCCCCCTGTTGCACCCGAGGCTACTGATGGTCCCTGGATCTTTCCAGCACCCTTAGGGGATGGTATTTTTGGGAAAAACTGGTTTAGTTAAGCTACTAGGTCAGAAAAACAAGTTTAGTGGTTCGGTTCAGTTTCAGGTTGGTACTATGTGTTCTACAATACCAGAGGATGGAGCTTTCTAAATAGAATATGTGACCTTTGCCCCTGAGGAATTTGTAATGGTGTGTTTATTGTAGGCAGTGTAATTTACTGAAGAAAATATAAAAACAAGCACAGATTGAACCAGCTATGCATAACTAACTCTGTTGTGGAACTATTTGGCCAGTAGGGTTTATGGCTTCATCCTGAACAAGTTTTTCTCTTGTTTTCCTTTATGCACAAGGATGTGAGTTGGCAGCTTTTTGAGTGTGTTGTTTTTTAGTCTTAAGGATTTTTCTCCTTGAACTGACAGTTCCCTCACTCTGGGGAAAAAATACGACCTAATAAAAATACCTGGGATATGTTCAGTGCTAAGTATTTACCTTATACTGTGAGGCCTTGGGTTTATTCTTTGATTCTGCAAGAAAAAAACACAAATAAAAAGAATCTGTCTTACTGATTCTTATGGAATGAGGAAAAAGTTAAGAGGTTATCTGCTCAGTAAAGCAGTAGTTGCTGATGGACTAATTAATCTGTGGAGGCCAGATGAATGAAGAGAGAGATGTCTCCTCTGGGGCACTAAAGAAAACCTACCTATTGAAAGTTCTCCTTTAGTGCTTTCAATTTACCTTAATTGCAAATTACTTGAAGTATGAGCTTCAGGGGCTGAAGGTATAGTACACTGGGTAGAAAGTTTGCCTTGCAGCAGATTGGGGCCATCTGTGTTCAATCCCTGGCATCACATATGACCCCCTGCCTGAGCACTGCTGGGAATGATCCTTGAGTGCAAAGCCAGGATTGAGCCCTCAGCATTGCTGAATGTGGCCCCCAAAACCATAAATAAATATACCAATAAAAATAAAAAGATCTGGGGGCCGGGTGGTGGTGCTGAAGGTAAGGTGCCTGCCTTACCGCGCTAGCCTTGGACGGACAGCGGTTCGATCCCCCGTGCCCCATATGGTCCCCCAGGCCAGGGGCGACTTCTGAGCGCATAGCCAGGAGTAACCCCTGAGTGTCACTGGGTGTGACCC
>PVKC010045650.1:0-11380 GCA_004027635.1 Crocidura indochinensis | reverse complement strand
CCTTCCTTCCTTCCTTCCTTCCTTCCTTCCTTCCTTCCTTCCTTCCTTCCTTCCTTCCTTCCTTCCTTTCTTTCTTTCTTTCTTTCTTTCTTTCTTTCTTTCTTTCTTTCTTTCTTTCTTTCTTTCTTTCTTTCTTTCTTTCTTTCTTTCTTTCTGTGTTTGGGCCACATCCAGTGGCATTCAGGGCTTACTACTGGTCCTGTACTCAGAAATCGCTCCTGGCAGGCTCAGGAGTTCATATGGGATGCCAAGGATCGAACTGGGTTTGTCTCAGGTTGGCAGCATGCAAGGCAATGCCCTACCTCTGTACTAATCACTCGCCCTCCCTTTTTTCATCTTGTTTTTCTTGAATGACAGTAATCTGGATGATTGCTTCCTCCTTATGACCTCATATGACTCTAACTCCTTGAGGGCCTGCCTCCACACAGGGATTAGGACTTTAATTTATGAATTTGAATGGGAGACATACACACATGCATTCAGCCTATAGAACTGACCAAACAAAGAGAACTATATCTGTTTGTTTGTTTATTTATTTATTTATTTATTTTTGGTTTTTGGGTCACACTCGGCAGTGCTCAGGGGTTACTCCTGGCTCCATGCTCAGAAATTGCTCCTGGCAGGCACGGGGGACCATATGGGGCACCGGGATTCGAACCGATGACCTTTTGCATGAAAGGCAAACGCCTTACCTCCATGCTATCTCCCGGGCCCCTTATTTTTTATTTTATTTTTTGGTTACACCCAACAATGCTTAATTAGGGCTTCTAGCAATACTTGGGGAAACATATGTGATATCTTATCTGCTGTACTATATCTCTGGTACAAGCACTGTATCTAGACCCTAAGCACTCGAAGACTGCAATTTGCATATGACTAAGAAAGTGTCCTGTGTATCCCCAGCCCCTGCCCAGCCTGGTTTTTTCCACCTTTCCCAATCATATGACATGCATCATTTCTCAGAGCAATATATAGCAAGAAATAGACCATATAAAGAAAAGGTACAGATAAGAGTTTGTAATAAGGAAGCTGGGAGGGTGCAAGGGTCACAGAAGTAGGTATGACTTGGAATAGGCTTAAGATGAGCTGTTGAACACACAGGGGACAAAGCCTTCCACTAGACAGATGACTAGGGCCATAGATTTTATATATATAGATGAATACAAGCGAACTGAGGAGGGAACAGCCACTTTCCTAGGAGGAGGTATTGCTGAAGTTCTATCTGAAACTTACTTGATTAGCTTCCTAGCTCCTTGACATTTTCTTTTCATTCTTGTTTACCAGGAACACATGGTAAGGTCAGGTTTTTAATGATTGCATTGGCTCCTTGAGACCCAAACCTTAGAATTTAGGATCTGGGGGCCCGGGAGATAGCATGGAGGTAAGGCGTTTGCCTTTCATGCAAAAGGTCATCGGTTCGAATCCTGGTGCCCCATATGGTCCCCCGTGCCTGCCAGGAGCAATTTCTGAGCATGGAGCCTGGAGTAACCCCTGAGCACTGCCGGGTGTGACCCAAAAACCACGCAAAAAAAAGAATTTAGGATCTGAACTGCAAAGATTCTTTTTCGCCACATATAGCAGTCCAAAGTGCTCAGGGCTATTGACTAGTTGCTTAGAGATCATTCCTGGAGGACTCAGAAAAACCATAATCAATGCTGGGGATGCATCCTGGGTTGCTTTCATGCAACACAGGTGTCCTACTTTTTGTGCCCTACCCATTGTACTATCACTTTGGTACCTAAACTGTAAAGAAAATTGTCTGATGACCTGTTTTCTTTGAGCTGATTATATTCCTGCTTTTCTTTTCTCTCTCTTTTTTTAATTTTCTTTTTAATTTTTTGTTGTTATTTTAGTTTTGGAGCACACCTGGTGGTGCTCACGTGTTATTCCTGGCTCTCTTTGCTCACAAATTACTCCTGGCAGGCTCAGGTACCATGTGGGATTAAACCCAGGTCAGTTAAGTGCAAGGCAAATGCCCTACCTGCTGTGCTATCACTCTAGTCCCCATAGTCTTGCTTTTCTAGCTGAAAATGAGGTTCCCACTGAAAGGAAGATTAGGCAAAATCCCCAGAGTACTTGTATCAATAATCCCACTATTTCAAAGATGAGAAATTTCTTTTTGTGCTGCTGCAACTTGGCCCCAGAAGGCTTTGTTTCCCACTTTCAGTTGTCTATGATATGACACCTTTTCCATGGGACTCATGCTTTACTTTCTGCTTTTGTAAATCAGAATTTATTCTTGGCCTAGCCATAAGGTTGTAGATGTTGCAGGAAAACCCATTATCTGGTTTTCCTTTTTACAGATGGTATAACTGAAGAGGAGCACATTAAAGATTAATAAATATTTCTCTCTGTGTGTCAGGAATCAAACCCAGGGCCTCATGCATGCAAGGAAGGCACTCTAC
Source organism: Crocidura indochinensis (assembly GCA_004027635.1). NCBI lineage: Eukaryota > Metazoa > Chordata > Mammalia > Eulipotyphla > Soricidae > Crocidura > Crocidura indochinensis. The sequence continues at coordinate 8,975 of PVKC010045650.1, read as the reverse complement.
CTCTGAGCATCATACCTTGTCTACCAATATTTTTTCATGTAGTCTACTCACAGTGATCTTACACAGTGGATAGTTATAGTTCCATGAGATTTTTTTCTCTCCTAACCAAATATTTCCTTCCAGTCATTAACTTGAATCTTCCAAAAAAATTGTTTTAAGGGGCCCGGGAGATAGCATGGAGGTAAGGCGTTTGCCTTTCATGCAAAAGGTCATCGGTTCGAATCCCGGTGCCCCATATGGTCCCCCATGCCTGCCAGGAGCAATTTCTGAGCATGGAGCCAGGAGTAACCCCTGAGCACTGCCAGGTGTGACCCAAAAACCAAAAAAAAATTGTTTTAATCTATACCTCTCATGAATAGGGGTTTCTGTTAGCTTCTTGATTTCCCAACATACCATGTTGGCATTATAAGTTCATACATAGGGCTGGGGACCCAAATGATTAATTATAGGATTTCTTTTGTTGTCTAGAAACAAATATCTGATGCTTTCTTTTTTCTTGCTTGACTCTTTTTGAGTCAGAGGCTTAAAAGGATTGTGTCTTTGACACCTGGATCTTACCTGTGTAAGATTTTAGTCTCAGTTTGATTTCAAATGCCTTGCCCTGACTTTCTCTAGTTCTTGCTCTGAGGATGTAAAGAGGACAGGAGCATATGACCATATTAAAGATAAAGCCTTTATCCCTTACTAGACCTAATCTGAGGCATTGATAATAAAATGTTCATCCTGGTCATGTTATTGGATTTCCAGGTTGTTCCTAAGAGAGCTTGGTACTATTAGATGATCAGGTTTTTTTTTTTTTTTGCTTCTTAAGTAAATAGTCAATAGCCTTTCAATTTTACTAAAGTCTAATTTACATATATTTTTGTTTTTTATCTTGAAATAACATTTAGCTGTACTCAGGGTGTATTCCTGGATCTGTGCTCAGAGATCACTTCTGGCTGGGATCTTATGTGGTGCCGAAGATTGAACCTGGGTTGGTTGTGTACAAGAGATGTGGTTTATAGGGTGTACTCTCTCTGACTGAGATATTTATGTTGTAGTGTTATTACCTGAAATAATGTCATTTAAAAGTGGTTGGTGATGATGGAAAAGAAAAACAAAGAAATGAGAGCCTATGCCAGAAGAACGTCTACTATATAAACATGAAACTTGTTAGTTGGACTGCAGGTTATCCACAGACAGGCCCCAGTATGCCTGAGGTGTCTGTGGCTCAGACAAATGTGGGTATGTTGCTGATCCTGACATACATTAGGGACACTTGTGTCCCATCCTTTATTCCTACATACTCTGGCCTAAGGACCTCTTCCCAACTCTATATGCTGATTTTTTGGGGGGTTTTAGGCCATACCCAGAGGCCTTCCGGGGTTACTCCTGGCTCTGTGCTCAGAAATCACTCCTGAGAGGTACAGGGGATCATATGGGTTGCTAGAGATCAAACCTGGGTCCGTCCCGGGTCAGCTGTGTGCAAGAGAAACGCCCTACCACTGTGCTATTATTGCTCTGACCCTACATATTGAAATTTTGAACCTTTTTGAGACCTGGTTTAAAGGTTTATATATCCTCACAGATTTTTCCAACTTGATATGATCTATACTTGCTCTGAATTATTTTAGGTCTTGGTTTGTCCTGTCATTATCTATTTCATTACAATATGCTCAGTCAGAAAGCACTATATACAAGGCCATAGTCTTGTTTTGCTTTTGGGTTGACAAGCTATTGAACACAATATCCCTCAATAAAGTCGATGCAGTGCATATTTTTATTTATTTTTTATTTATTTTTATTTTTATTTTTTTGGTTTTTGGGTCACACCCGGCAGTGCTCAGGGGTTACTCCTGGCTCCATGCTCAGAAATTGCTCCTGGCAGGCACGGGGGACCATATGGGGCACCGGGATTCGAACTGATGACCTTTTGCATGAAAGGCAAACGCCTTACCTCCATGCTATCTCCCGGGCCCCAATGCAGTGCATATTTAATAGACTAAAGGTATTTTCTTTTGTTTTATTTTGGTGGAAGGGGTTGGGATACACTAGTTGCTTAGAGATTACTCCTGGCTCCATATTCAGGAGTGACACCTGGATGTTCTTTGGACCATTTGCATGTCAGAGATTTAAGCTCGATTCTCATACTAAAATTGGCTGCATTGAAATGCATATACCTTAACCTCTGTACTGTCTCTCCAGCACATGGCATAACATAGCAAAGTAGACAGTTAGTTTCTATCTCTCTTTTATGAACCACACGCCACTCTTGGCACTGCTCTCCTGACTCTGTGCTCAGGAATAACTCCTGGCACGATAGAGGACCATATGAGATTGCTGGAGATTCTGCTGAGTCTGTCACATAACAAGAGACTATTACTCTGGTCCCCCTCTTTAAAATTAATATGATTTTGACATCATGTAATTTTCCTGTGATTTAAGTCCTGATCTGAGAGTTGACCATGATTGACCATGATTGGAGAGTTGACCAATTCTTTTTTTTTGGTGGGGGAGGGGTTTGGGCCACACCCAGTGACGCTCAGGGGTTACTCCTGGCTATGTGCTCAGAAGTCAATCCTGGCTTGGGGGACCATATGGAAGCCGGGGGATCGAACCACGGTCCGGTCCATCCAAGGTTAGCGCAGGCAAGGCAGGCACCTTACCTCCAGCGCCACCGCCCGGCCCCATTTTTTTTTGGTTTTGGGGTCACACCCGGCAGTGCTCAGGGGTTACTCCTGGCTCCATGCTCGGAAATTGCTCCTGGCAGGCACGGGGGACCATATGGGGCACCGGGATTTGAACCGATGACCTTTTGCATGAAATGTAAATGCCTTACCTCCATGCTATCTCCCGGGCCCCGAGTTGACCAATTCTTAATGAGACACGGGGCATTTCTGAGCATGGTTTTTATCAGTCACAAGGACATATTTTAGTTCTTGTTCTAGTAAAATTTCAATTGAACAAGTAAAATTTATTTATTTGTTTATTTAAAATAATTTATTTAAGCACCACGGTTGCAAAAATGTTTATAGTTGGGTTTTAGTCATAAAATGTACACCACCCTTTACCAGTGTAACTATCCCACTGCTAATGTTCCCCATTTTCCTCCTCCCACAACCTCTGCCTGTTTTCATGACAGGCATTTTATTTCTCTCACTATTATTTTCACAGTAATTGAAGGTATAGTTATTTCTCTAATTGCGCTCACAATTCTTTGCAGTAAGCTTTATATCATGGGCTTATTCTACCGGTGTTCATTTCTGTTGTCTCTGAATATTATCACCATACTGACTGTTATTTCTTTTAAATCCCACAGATGAGTGAGACTATTCTATATCTATCTCTCTCCCTCTGACTCATTTCACTCAGCATAATAGTCTCCATGTCCATCCATGTACAGAAAACTTAATGACTTCATTTTTCCTAACAGCTGAATAGTATTGTGTAGATATACCACTGTTTCCTTAGCCACTCATCTGTGTGGGGCACAGGGGTTGTTTCCAGATTCTGGCTATTGTAAATAGTACTGCAATGAACATAGGAATGTAGAGGGCATTTTGTTTTGTCTTTTTGTGTTCCTAGTGTATAACCCTAGTAGTGGTATTTATGAATCATTTGGGAGTTCAATTTCTAGTTTTTTTGGATAATATCCATATTATTTTCCAGAAAGGCTGGATTAGATAGCATTATCATCAGCAGCAAATGAGAGTTCCTTTCTCTGTGAATCTACATCAGCACTAGTTGTTCTTACTCTTTGTAATGTGTGTCAGTCTCTGTGGTGTGAGATGATACCTCATTGTTTTGATTTGAATCTCTCTGGTGATTAGTGATGTGGAACATTTTTTTCATGTGCCTTTTGGCCATTTTTTGATAGTGTTAGATATTTTTTCTTGTTAAGTTCTGTCAGTAACTTGTATATCTTAGATATTAATCCCTTTTCTGATGAATGTAGTTAATCACCTTGCCTTTTCTAATTCCCTTACCCTATATTCTCTAAACACAGAACCACACACCTTGTTTTAATCCCCACTTACATCCTACCTGAATGGTTGACACAGAGTCCACATTCTATTCTCACCTAATATAAATATCTATTTCCCACCCACAATAAACTGAATTAATCTCCTGAAGTGATTGGTGGATGCTTCTTTGTGAGTACTCTACTCACCCAGGATTTAACCTCACTAATGACATCTACATCTTGGGATCTGACTTCACCAGCATCATTTACAATAGGCACCCTTGAACCTGAGAAGATCGCCAATGATGATGAGTGATTTGACCCTTTGGTGGATTATCACTATGACAGCTCCCTTGAGCTAGAATGAATGTGCAGTGACCTTCACTGTAACATCAGTGCACATGGCTCTCATTCTGAATGCCTTAATCTGTTCCACCTACATGCATTTCTCACTCTGAATTATATGTGCCAAGCTCCCTAGAGATTCTCCTGCACATATACCTCAAGAGGGTAAGGGTGGGCCTGGAGAGATAGCACAGTGGTGCTTGTCTTGCAAGCAGCCGTTCCAGGACCAAAGGTGGTTGGTTTGAATCCCGGTGTCCCATATGGTCCACCATGCCTGCCAGGAACTATTTCTGAGCAGACAGCCAGGAGTAACCCCTGAGCACCACCGGGTGTGACCCAAAAACCAAAAAAAAATAGGGGAAGGGTTCCTTTCCAGTGGTGATGAGTTCTTGATCTAGAGTTGATAATTTATCATTCACTACTGGCACTAAACCAGAGAGACCCCCATTTTTCCACCAAGTATGATGAGCCAGCTATAATCTCAGCAGACTCAGAATCTGAAAATAGCTCAACTAGTTATACCCACACACAACAAGTTCTGATTCAGGTGAACTAGCCAGTGCTGGAAATCCAAGTCCTGATCACTGTCAAATGGTTTAAAGTCTGGAACAGTTATGGATTTATCAACAGAAATGACATTAAAGAAGATGTCTTTGCTCACTGTACACCTATTAAGAGAAACAATCCCAGGAAGTTTCTGTGTGGCTTTTTAGATAGGGAGACTGTGGTGTTTGCTGTTGTGAAAGGAGAGAGAGAGGTTCAAAAGTTACTAATGTATCCAGACCTGGCAGATTGCCAGTGAAATGTAGCTGCTATGTTCCCAATTGACATAGGATCTGATGATTCATCCCTACAGCCTCACTTAGATGCACCATCACCCATGGTAGCAGAAGGAGGCAGTAAAGAGGAGAGAGCTAAAGATTCTAGGCAGCGTCCCAGATGCTGGCTTGCCCACCACTTTTTTTCTACTGGAGGTAATTTATATGAGGACCTCAAGCCCCCAACCTAAAGCAGCTTATCAAAGTCATTGATGGGGTAGAAGCCAAAAAGATAGCTCCATTGTAGGGGGATCAATACCAGGGAGATGAATGAGTCCCCCAACTCAGATACTGGCTTGGGTATCAAAGGCCTTTCCATTTCAGACAGCCTACCACAGAAAGTGAAGATGAAGAAACCAAGCCCAGCCAAAGCCCAACTGAGAAGCTGCTTTCAAAACCTCCTGCACCTGGGTCACCTTGAAAAAAATTAACCTTACACTAAGTTACACTCTTGATCTTATTTACATCAGTCACTATATTGTTGGTTAAACTGTGTGTTCTACCTGTAAAGATCTTAATAGCTACTCTTTGGTTCTATGTCCCATTGAAAACAGATATTTATGTATCCAACTCTAATGGTTTAATATTAGTTTACATAGTTTCAGGGAAATCCTTAATGTTATATTTTTAATTTTTAAATTAAGATTTTTTTTTGTTTTTGAGTCACATCCAGCAGTGCTCAGGGGTTACTCCTGGCTCTATGCTCAGAAATCTCTCCTGGCAGGCTCGGGGGGCTATATGGGATGCCAGGATTTGAACCACCGTCCTTCTGCACGCAATGCAAACGTCTTACCTCCATGCTATCTCTCTAGCCCCTAAATTTTTAATTTTTAAAGGTAGTTCTCAGCTATCTTAGTGAATTTTTCCAAGTGTGTAATGCTTGATTATGTATATTATTTAGCATCTTATTTTCAAATTATGTCATCAAAAATGTTCTAATGTTTTTGTCCACAGAAGTCTATGGAAATTGAATTTGGATACTATAGACTCTTATTACAGTGATCATTATAAGGTCATTAAAAGTTTTCCCAGCATCACTTTTTGAAGAGACTTTCCTTGCTCCATTTTGCATTTCTTGCCCCTTTATCAAAGATTAATTAATTGTATGTCTGGAGTTCATTTTCTAAATACTCAAGTCTGTTCCATTGATCTGAGAGTCTGGTTTTATTCCAATACCATGCTGTTTTATAGACTATCGCTTTGTAATGCACTTTAAAGTTGGGGAAAGTGACACCTCCCATCTTTTTCCTAAGGGTTGCTTTAGCTATTCTTGGGCATTTCTAGTTCCAAATGAATTTCAGGAGTATTTGATCTACTTCTTTGATGACTGTCATGGGTATCCTTCGAGGAATTGCATTAAATCTGTACATTTTTTGGAGAGTATTGCCATTGTAATTAGTTAATCCTCCTAATCTATGAACAGGGTATATGTTTTATTTCCTTATGCCCTATTTTATTTCTTTCCTTTTTTTTGTTTTTGTTTTTGGGTCACACCCTGCTGTGCTCAGGGGTTCCTCCTGGCTCCAGGCTCAGAAATTGCTCCTGGCAGACTCAGGGACCATATGGGATGCCAGGATTCGAACCAATGACCTTCTACATGGAAGGCAAATGCCTTACCTCCATGATATCTCTCCGGCTTATTTTATTTCTTGAAGCAGTGTTTTGTACTTTCCTTTGTATAATTCCTTCACTTCTTTAGTCAAGTTGACTCCAGTGTATTTGAGTTTCTGTTATTGTGAATGGGATTCTTTTTTGATGTCTATTTATTTTCTATCATTATTTATGTATAAGAAGACCATTGATTTTTGCATGTTAATTTTGTAGCCTGCCACTTTGTCATACAAATCTATTGTTTTTAGAAGCTTTTTGGTAGAGTCTTTAGGGTTTTCTATATGTCATCTGCAAACAGTGAAAGCTTGACATTTTCCTTTCTTATCTGGATGCCCCTGATATCTTTTTCTTGCCTAATTGTAATGGCAAGTACTTCCAGTAGTATGTTGAATAGCAGTGGCAAAATGGGGCAGCCTTGTCTTGTGCCAGATTTTAGGGAAAAGGCTTTCAGTTTATCTCCATTGAGTATATTTGTCATGGACTTGTGGTAAATGGCCTTGACTATATTCAAAAAAGTTCCTTTCATTTCATTATGTTGAGAATTTTTATCATGAATGAGTGTTGAACCTTATCAAATACTTTTTCTACATCTATTTATATCAGAGGTCTCAAACTCAGTTTACCTGGGGGCCGCAGGAGGCAAATTCGGGGTGATCCTTGAGTGCAAAGTCAGTAGTAAGCCTTGAACATTGGGGGGTGTGACCCAAACAACTAAAACAAAACAAAACAAAAAAAAAAAAGATTTCTCTAGGGCAGGGCCACAAAATGTTGTACAGAGGGCCGTTTGCGGCCCACGGGTCGTAAGTTTGAGACCCCTGATTTATATGATCATATAGTTTTAATATTCCCTTTTGTTGATATGGTGTATTGTTTCCCCTCCCCCAATGCCATATGCTATTCTTTCCTGGAGAGTCAGTCCCACCCACTCCTGGAGGGGCTGTTGTTTGGGATAGAGGATAATAGAGAGGATGGGGTAGAGAGAGGGCAGACACAGCTAAGATAGGCGACAGCAGAAAGCAGGCTGCTTAACTTAGAAAACATGTGGCACATGGTGGTTTGGGTCTTGTAACAAAGCTGGATTATTCCTGAAACTTCATCTCACTGCTTTGTGAATTTCTCTGCCTTCACCCTGCAACATACGGACCTGCCAGGCAAAGGGGTTGCAGGAGCCAGGTCTAACAGAGTAAGGCCTCACCACACTAACTCTGACTCATTAATTTATATTTAAACAACAGTGTTTTACATTGATTGATTTTTTTATAATTTTTATTTTAATCATAGTGGCTTACATACCGTTCACAGCAATATTTTAGGTACATATTAACATTGATTCAGGGGAATTCCCACCACCGAATTCTCCTCCCTCCACTTCCGCTCCCATCCTGCCTCCTATAGCCTCCACCCTCACCCCTGGGGCTGCTGGAATGAGTGGTCCCTTCTGCCCAGCTTACTACTTAGTGATCTTTCAACTGTTCGGTCATGGTACCTTCATTATATCCCCCTCTAATTGGGAGGCAGGGCTAGATAGTTAAGGTTATGTGGTTATGTTTGAAGAAGAGAAAAGTCATAAAATGGGGTAAAAATCAAATATGCCAAAAATGGGTAGAGTCTTTCTAGAGGCTCTCATCCTCAGTTTGAGAGACGAAGAGAAAAAGAAGGTGGAACATCACACCAGTATAAAAAGAAGAACCGAAAAAAAATATCCAGTGAGAACTACAGCAATAAAGATAGGCAACACATACTTGCCATGGACTTGAGATAAAAACCATGATAGAGCACAAAACGGAAGAAGAGAAAAGAAGAAAGAAAAAAATAAATAAAAATGGAGGCAACCAGTTCAATATCTACACCAAATCAAATTAATTGACATTGGAGTTATTCAACAAAGAATTCCCTTGGCCTAAGAGATACATGGTTTCTCCACCCTTGGAGTATATTGTCATGGAATTAACTACAGACTTCTTTCTAGTTCATTTACTCTCCCGTTGGTGCTTTTGTGGTGTATGGGAGACTTCTGCTCCATCCTGGGTGGTAAAATCAGGTCTCTGTATTTAGAGATCTCCGTCTCTTCACAGGTCAAGGATGTAACTTATGGTGAAGTCTTTCTTTGTGGTTCTAGAAGTTCTGTTCCCTTAGTGTCATTATAATCCGTCTTCTGTGGTTGGTGGTCTTGGTCCTTGCGCTGATCCTAGGATGGAGCCTGGGATAGCGTCTTTCGTTATGTTACCAGAAGACCCATTCAGTTGCTACTGTCTCAG
>PVKC010045649.1:0-11379 GCA_004027635.1 Crocidura indochinensis | reverse complement strand
TCTTCTTCCTCTTCTTCTTCTTCTTCTTCTTCTTCTTCTTCTTCTTCTTCTTCTTCTCCTCCTCCTCCTTCTTCTATTCAATATAGGCTAAATAAAACTAATAATGTCAGATACTCTTTATGAGAAGAACCACAATACCTATGATGCAGTGCACAATACCATATAGGCAGCCATTGCTTAGTATTCTAGATGCAAAAGCTAAGTGTATCCTAAAATGCTCCAGCCACTATCTAACTGTGAAACATTCATTTAGCAGGGCCCACCCTCGTCAGTGGTGAAGTGCCTAGAAATTGGAAAAACTTCCAACTCCGAAGCACCAGCCAAATATTTTTTAAACTTATTTCTACTGTATTTATTTATTTTTCTTTTATCTTATCTTTTGTTCTCCGTTTCTCTCCTAATCTATATCTAAACTAATAATTTACTTTTACTTAATTCAATTATTTAAGAGCTCAGACAACAACTTAAGAATATATCATTAATATCTGTATTTATGTAGGCATGAGTTTATAGACAGTGGACTCCACTCTGACTGACCATCCTAAATTATAAACAATTCATATCTAAAGTGTATATAGCTTCTCCTATTTACTATTCCTTCTCTCCCTTCAGAAATCCTTCTATCCTTTCACCCCGATTATGATCCAATATGCCTCTTTATTTAACTCTCCTTGCCTCAGTTCTTAACTCATTAGGTACCAAGATCGACCTCCTGTCCACTACCAAGCTCCCAAAGTGAAAGGACACCCTCTCAGTCCCACATCTCATTCCCTGACAAGAAACTACAACCAACATTCCTGCTGACTCATGCTCTTTGGACCTTTTTCTCAACCCACCCACCAAATGTAGACTGTTGCATGATACTGGATTCAGTCCAAGAAGGACCCCCAGCATAAGGACTCTACCTGATCCTTTTCTGATGCAAATCATTTATCAAACTCAACAAGGCCAAGTGTATGATGAAAATGTGCCCTGGATTTTACTCTCCACAAGACTATCTCAAACGACAATGGGAAGCCTATATTTTATTTATATATTTTATACCTCTATAATAATAATAATAATAATACATCTGAGTCTGTTTATTCCCAAATGTAAGGTAGCCTTTTATATCACTTTATTTTTCTTCAATCACTTTTTAAATTTATTTTTATATATTTATTCTATTATATATGTATATATTTGCTTTTCCTCTCTAGCTTCACCTGTTTTGATTCTGCTTGGTACAAAAACCTAAAAGAGAAAGTCTTGCCTGGGATAAAAGCTCAAATCAAAACCAGGGCACAAAGATTGTGTAGCTTGACATTCTTAACCAAAAATGCACCAGCAATATAACATGGCACAATTCCTTTTTGAGAAGGCATACTAAAAACGGGAAATTTTATGTACAGAAACAAGTCCTTATCTACTAGTAATAAAAACTCATACATTTTATAATACGGGGCGTCTCCCACCCTTAACATGTGTCAGGTGGAACCAACTTATACTCCATCAGATTGGACAACAACCATCCAATCCCGAGTCCTAGAGCCCAGTCATAGAATGGACACAGTTCCCTGGAACAGCACCAGGAACAAAACTACCCCTAGGAAATTCCTAATACCGTCCTAGCACCAACTTGTGCCAGTTTTGATGTGACATCCTGATAATGAGGAAATGACAACAACTTGATCTAAGAGCAGATTATTCTATCTACTCACCTAATGGTAAGATGATATCAGAAGACATGGCATACTTTAATCTGTGCAAAAAACAAGATCACGAACTACAGAAGACTGACTTTGACAACCATGACTGGACAGAACTTATACTGGGACCAATAAGAAAGAGCCTAGTATAGGCTTTGGCCTAGGATTTGTACAATAATCAAGATCTCTAATTCCAGAGGTCTGACTTTGATAACTGAAACAGAGTAGATCTTCTGGAAACATAAGAAAAGCTATCCTAGGCTTCGTCCTAGGATCTATACAAAAACCAAGACCACCAATTACAGAAGACTGATTACAACAACAGTTATGGATTAGAACTACTAGAACTGTAAAGAAAGATACTATCCTAGACTTCATCCTATGACTTGTGCAAATACCAAGATCTTTAGTTAGAGGCTTAATTCTATCATCCACAACTGAGCAGAAAGTTTCCTGGCACCATAAAAAGTCCTTGGGGTAGTGAGAAGGAGTGTGTATAGAGCCTGTAGTTATTCTCATGACAGTATATTTTGAAGGCAGAGAAACAATGTACCTTTTAGGTCAAGGGAATTACCTTTCTAATTTCCCCAATATTTACTATGCCTATACAAAAACAAAAAACCTTGCCACACCAGCCTCCCTTCCTCTTTTCTTTCCTTTCCTTTTGTACTTTTCTTTCCTTCTCATGGTTGTTTGGTTGTTGTATTTGTTGTTGTGGTGTTCTTTTGTAGTTACTGGTTTTGTTCTTTGGTTTGATTTGTTTTCTGTTTTATTTTGTTTATTTTGTTTTTGTTGAATGTTTTTGGTTTTTGTACTTTTGAATTTTTTTGGTTATGTTTTTCTCTTTTTTCTTTGTCCTTTTTAAATTGATATTTATAACCTCAGTTTTTGTTGTTTTTCTCAAACAGAATCATATAACATATAAACAGAATCATATAACTTGAAGGGATGGTACCAGAACCAAACAGTCATATGAACATTGAGTAGAAATGAAAAAAAGGATCAGACTTAAGCACTAAACCCAAAATCAATGGGAACTTAATCAATAGCCAATCTTCCACAAGCTATATATAGAGGGGACCAGTTATACTAGCATTTCGGGGGGTAAAGGAGGGTGATTCTGGGAATTGGGGTAGAGGGAGGACAACACTGGTGGTGGGAATACCCTGCTTTAATATTATTATGTACCTCAAATATTACTGTAAAATATTTGTAATTTAAGTGGGTCACAATAAATATTATTTAAAAAAAGAAAGAAAAATAACTTAGTATAAAATAGTTCTTAAGAAGTGGAGAAAATATGTGTGCACAATTCACCAGATGAAAGGTTTTTGTTCAAGAAATATGAAACATAAGAATAAGCAAAGAAAAGTCTAATAAGCTCATAAAAATTTTGGAGGAGGAAATGAACAGGCACTTCTGTGAAGAGAACATAGAAAATAGGAAGTGAAAAAATATTTATTGTCATTTATTAGTCATATGAAAAACTGTGACTTCTCATCTCCTGCTAGTGATTGGCTTGTACAAAAAAGATAAGGAAACAAGTATTGGCAGAAATTTGATATTAAAATGAACTCTCAATTGCTGTTGATGAGAATGTTGTATGGTTCAGCATCGATGGAAAACAGAATGGCTATAACTTAAAAACCAAGAAAAAAATTCCATATAACTCAGAAATTCTACTTCATGCCACATATCCACAAAATATAAATTAAAAATATATGCATACATTATTTATTGCAGTTCTCAGAAAAGTAGCCAAGACATAAAAGTAGTACAAATATCTAATTACAAATGAATAATTTAAGTTTTGATATATAAATGCATGCATTAATTTATGGAAAAGACAAAGAAATCAAAAGAAATCTACTAGAGTTTATTGGTGAACCAAATAAAGTATGATAATACAGGATTATAAACCTAAACATTATATTAATGATAAAATAATAAACTTTATATTACATAAGAGTAAAACAAACCAAGGAGGTGAAATACTTTCATATTACAAAAACCCCAAAATACTATTGAAAGAAATCAAAGAACTAAGCTTTTTTGGATGTCAACATATCCTAAAGGAATATAAAGATTGAATGTAGGTCCAATCAAAGTTTCAACATCTATCATAAATAATACCTTTGGAATTAATATATTTTAGTCTACATTTTATTACTTTATTTTCAACTTATTTCTTGTCTACAAGCCTAATGAATCATATATTAAGTTCTGCTCTTACTAGGGCTGGAGTGATAGTACAGTGGGAAAGGTGTATGATTTGTATGTGGCCAACCTGGGTTTGATCCTTGCTATCCCATACCCAGAGCACTGCCAGGAATAATTCCTGAATGCAGATTCAGGAGTACCCATTTAAAATCATCAGGTTTGGTTCAATAATAATAATGATAATAATAAAAAATAATTGCTCTACTCTCAATAATGCTGGCAATCAATATCTAGTACAATAATCTTAAAAAGGTATCATTTACTTTAATTTATAATTATTTGTTAAAATATACTGGGAGTTAAACTGCAATCTGTAATGATATACTTCTTATTCTACATTTAAAATTAGTTTCCTATTGCAGGTGCAAAGTCAGAAAAGTTATTAAATGTGAATTTTATATTGTAAAACTTGGAAAATGTAAAATAATGGTGCACTGTCAAAACTAGAAGCTTTATATACAGTACTTGTACAAATTGCAAAATTACTAGTTTAATGTACCAATAAAATAGTTGTAACATTGTAAGATAAACACATAATACTGTATGCATACTTTATATTTTTTGTTAAAATGCATAAAACATCTTACCAATTGCTGTTACTTTCACTGCCTCTAGCATATTTTCACGGGTAGCTGATTCCTGTCAAAGCAGAGAAAATTATTTATGTTTAAAGAGAAAAATGTATTATTATATAATCTTCCAGAAAATATATTAATAGGGAGAGATATTAAACTCATTGAAAAAAGTCAAAGCTAATTTATTCAAAGAAAATGCATCACATAATCGACATATGTGATAATATAGTTATGTTGCTCACATAGTTGATTATAATTAATTTGTTTTCATCTGAGTGGAAGCAATGTTATTTAAAAATAGAAACAAAATTAAGAAATAAAAAAGGAAGATAATAAATAAGTTAAAAATAAAGAAAAAGTATAGTAGTAAGCACACTTGTGGAAGTTATTTTATCACCAGTGAAGTCATAAATACAATGGCAAAAGTTTAGTAAGCTTAAGTTGTTATTTGTCCATTCTGTTAAGTTGGTGTGTTACTATAAACAAATTGTCCAAAGATTCAACGCGCTGTTACTGATACTGTGACTTTTAATAGCATGTATTTATGTGCCAAGCTTCCTGGAAGAAGGAAGATACGGGAGGAGGGGCACATACTCATTTCAAAAAGCCTAAGGATATTAGCCCCAAAACCATGTACCTGAAGTTTGGTCAGATTGATGTCCCGAAGGGTATCTTAGAAGGTCAGTGATGAGGCAGGACCATCAAGAAAACAGTGATTCTACGTGATATGGGCAGCTGGTGTAGATTCAGCAGGGCAGGGGTTTGACCTCCCTTTCCCGAGATTGCCAGCTTTCTGCTGCATGGGCTGGTGTACCGATGATCTTTCATGGCTGCTTTACATGTTGTTCAAGAAAAGAGTGAATCTATAGATCTGGCTTAGTTTGAACATGTCAATTGTGTTTGTGGATCTAGTTACAACTTTCAGGCTTCCTCGAAGAAGGATACTTTCATTTTTTATGTGAAAATTTGCAGATAGTGAATGAAGTTGGATTAGATGTATAATGAAAAAAAGTGTTAAAATTTGTATAAAGTCCAAAGCCAGTTTTCATAGGCCATTGATAAAATTTTAAAGTGCCTTAAAGTTGACTATAATTAAGGTAATGGTTTTATCACATTATTTATATATATGATCTGCATGTACACAGTTCTATCACAATCACCAAAATGCTGAAGACTTCACAAATTCTTACTTCTCTGAAGAAATTCTAATTTAATTTTCATTATAACTGGTGATCAATGGAATCTGGAGCATTTTGACTACTGTGTACAGGGCTCAGCCCCTCAAAAATGTAAGATCATTGATAGAAGCAATTATATTTTAATAATACTGATATAATTTACAATACTTACTACATGGTATTTCTATCATATGCAGTTGATGTTTGTAAAATGGAGCAAAATAAAATTTTATACTAAAAGACATTTTTCAGTGGGTTATTATTGGCTCCAAACTACTCTTTAATAACCACATAATGAAAGTCTTTTTTTTTTTTTTTGGTTTTTGGGCCACACCCAGTGACGCTCAGGGGTTACTCCTGGCTATGCGCTCAGAAGTCGCTCCTGGCAGGCACGGGGGAACATATGGGAACCGGGGGATCGAACCGTGGTCCGTCCTAGGCTAGCGCAGGCAAGGCAGCAGGCACCTTACCTCCTGTGCCACCTCCCGGCTCCCAGAAAGTCTTTAAATGAAATACCTGATAAACAAGTATTTATGAGATGTTATCGTATCTCCGTATAACGCTGTGGTATAGTGGATATTTATAATAGAAAAATTAGGGTAGAAATATAGTGTACTTGGAAAAATAGTATTTCTCAGGACAATAAGTAAAATATGTAAAACACTCAGATAAGAATCAATTTACACTTTTTCAAACAAAAATAGTTTTTCAAATGTAGCTATGAATGAGAGTTGAAAAATGAATGTATTTGTTATATAAGTATATAATCCTAAAAGTTAATCACTATATTTACTGATAGAGTAATATTTATAATTATTTTAAGCTAACTTATAATTTTAAGTATTCACAAAATATTTAGTAAATATTCTATTTGTATATGAGATAAATTATATGCAGAAGAATACAAAAGTGGATATGGAAGGTGGTGGAGCAGGGATCTTTGTGAAAGAAATGCACCTGGGCATAAATTCACCAAAATATAAACAGCAAAAATATTCCAAAATGGTCATATAGAAGAAATTTACAATTATTTGTGTTTTTCCCAAAGACTCCTGTGTTTAAAGAACAATTCAGTTAGTTAAAAATAATTGCTGAGGGGGGTGAAGAGGCTGAAAAGAAGTACCAAGATTTCATTGATGGGTGGTGGAAAAAAATGTGGGGACAAAGTGACTGAAGTGAAGTATGTTATTGGAATCTGTACTTACTGCTTTTCATATGTTGATTTCAAATAAGCAAGTCAGGAAGTTGGCTCAGACTACCAGACTTCCAGAAAAGAAGAGGAATGCAGCTTCTGTAGCCAAAATCTCTACTGGAAAGCACCTCAGTTATAGACTTTGGACACTAGGTTGTTAAACAAATACAAAATATAGCACCTTTCAATAAATCTTTAGCTCAGAGTAGTCAAATACCTAGTTATAGAACAAATTGGGTCAAAGAATTGTGGAATGTAGATGGCATTTTATTCAGGTCTGAAGCAAAGGAGCCAGATGTAGGCACTGAAAACTAAAAACTAACTAACTAAACAAACAAATAAATGCAGTCTCTGTAGACCTCATTGAACAGCATACATAATTAAATGTAGTAACTCATACAAATTAATGAATGATGATACTGAGTTCAGTCATAGAAATCATCTCTGTAACATTTCAGATGACTTTAAAGAAACTAGGATGATGTTTAGTAAACTAAAATAAAGGATTGGTCTTCTAATTTTTCTGAAATGATTATTCACTGATATGTCCAATCACTATTTAACGAATACCTGTGAAATTGATGCATTTAGTCTATGTTCTTAAAATAGAGTTGAGGGGTTAGAGAGATAGCAGAAAGAATAATATGTTTGCATGCAATTGACCACAGGTTCAATCCCGAGCACCATATATGGTGCCCTGAGTACTGCCAGGAGTGACCTCTTATCAGAGCCAGAAATAGCTTTTGACTACTGCCAGATGTGACTGATAAAGCAGAAGTTAAATAATAAACTAGAAGTAAAAGAATGGATTTGTCCACCATTTATATAAATAAACAAAGAAGTGGATGATGTGACTGGACTCTGACCCAATGGGAAAATTTGGTGAATACAGCTCTGGTTCCATAAAAGTCTCAGTTCAGGGGCTGGAGAGATATCATAGATTAAGGCATTTGCCTTGCATGCAGAAGGTCGGTGTTTCGAATCCCGGCATCCCAGATGGTCCCCCGAGCCTACCAGGAGCGATTTCTGAGCGTAGAGCCAGGAGTAACCCCCGAGCGCTGCCAGGTTTGACCCAAAAACTATTAAAAAAAAACAGTCACAGTTCAAGGAGATCATTTGGTCTCATATTCTGACTCTAAAGAAAGACCTCTCTCTGGATAAATATCCTATACTCCTGCCCAACCATGAAATACCAAATTTTCTCTTGCCTTTGATATTTGCTAGCCATTTCTTTTCACTAACCCAATGAACACAGTGGGACAGAATAGACCTGAATGAATGCATATCTGCATTCAGCCAGCTTCAATGATTCACTCTGTTCTCAGAAGAGATGTATACTAAAATATGAAAAGTTATGGGTAGATCAGTCACACAGCAAAAAGACTGAAATCTTCGGAGGAGTGGACAGGCCAAGTCCCTGTCCTGCCTGCTGTACTCATTTTCCACAATCACTATTTTACCCATCACTGTTTTACGGCTCTCTGCAGAGACACCTATCTAACCAAAACTCCAGCATGTCAATATTTGGGCTGACATTACCAGAACATTTCTGGAGTGAGTGTAGTCACCAGTAACACCAATCTGTACACCTCTTACTTCCAGAAACCCTGGCAGCTGAAAACACATCCAGCCAACGTCACAATATCAGCAATAGTGTTTGCAATTCCTGGACCATTCAAGGCTACGTGAAAACTCCATTTTTGTTTAATACTGTCTTTTCTGCAGGAACACATCAATTTAGACAGTGGTGTTTATCTGAAGCCACCTAATGTTCAGAAACATACCAAGTAACAGAATGGTCAACTAGCAACAATTGCTTACTAAACATTCTGATAATGAATTTATGATCTCACTGATAATACAATAATTTTCAACAAAATAAAAGAAAGAACTTTACAGTCATTCAAAAAGAAACACAAGAAAATAAGAAAGAGAGGCCATAAGAATATTGAACTGTAATGTGAGTTATAGAACTAGAGAGTATAATAGGTGAAATAAAAAATTATTGATGGGGCCAGAGAGATAACACAACGGTAAGGCGTTTGCCTTACATGCAGAAGGACAGTGGTTTGAATCCCGGCATCCCATATAGTCCCCCGAGCCTACCAGGGGCAATTTCTGAGTGTAGAGCCAAGGAGTAGCCCCTGAGCGCTGCTGGGTGTGACCCCCCCCAAAAAAAATTGTTGGAAGCTTCATTGCAGAAGCTGAGGAATAAATCGGTAATATATATATATATATATATTATATATATATATATGGTTTTTGGGCCATGTCCTTTGACACTCAGGGGTTACTTCTGACTATGCACTAAGAAATCACTCCTGGCTTGGGGGACCATATGGGATGCTGGAGGGATTGAACCACAGTCCATCCTAGTCCAGCTGCGTGCAAGGAAAACGCCATACTTCTGTGCCACCGCTCCAGCCCAGAATCAGTAATCTTATAAAGAGATGCAGTAAACCATTAGTAAAGAACATAGATAAAAATATTCTGAAAAAATATCAGCATACAAGAAAATTATATGATTAGTTCAAGAAGAGCAATATGAGAATTGTAGAAAGATCTGATGATTAGGAAGATATCACTAAGAAGTACTAGTCAAAAAATAATGACTAATAATTTCTTGGAGTTGAGGATTGTATCTCCATATTTAAGATATTCAGAGATTTACAGCTAAAATAATCCAAATTGTAAAACTCAAAGATTTTGTAATCTCATTGTGATCAATATGACACAAGGCAGATACAGAGACATGATACTATAAGCAGAAAAGTACAAGGAGGATTAGAAATTGCCCACAATAAAACTTTATAGATAAGAAGAGAATAATGAAATAAAGATAACAAATAGAATGAAATAAACAATCTGTTAAGCATATTCTATCTAGTTTATCATTCAAAGTTGAAAAAATGAGTCAAAGTTTTATACACACAAAATGTTTAAGAACTTTACAGACTTCAAAAGAGTTTTGCAAACAGCATTAAATGGTCTTTATATATAATTGCTTTACTTAAAAACCATGATTACAAATGGTTCATGATTGCGTTTCAGCCATAGAACATACACCACCATTCACCGGTGCACCTTTTCCGCCACCATTGTCACCAGTTTCCTTCCCACTTATCCTCTTCCACCTGCCTCTGGAATAGGCATTTTACTTCTCTCTCTTTTATTTTCTTTTTTGACACCGTGGTTCATATTTTTACTAATGAAGTGGTACCATGCATATCATTTTATCACTATTTAGCATCCAGTTTTGACTAGAGTGATCAGTTTAAACCATCATCTTTGGACTGTTCACTACCTTAGCTACATTCAGCAATCAAGCTTCAACAAGGAAGCTTGCTGCAATGTACCTACCATGTACTGGTAGTCCTGATTCTCATCTCTTATTGTCTGTAGCTATTATTGCCATATAATCTTGTTTTTCTTTATTGAAAACATTTTACAAATCTTTATTGATTAATTAATTTATTGGTTGTTGAGTCATGCCCAATGGTGCTCCGGGGTCAACATTGGTGGCTCTGCTCTCAAAAATTGCACCGGCAATACAAGGCACTGACAGAACTTTACAAGAAAAAAACATCTAATCCCATCAAAAAATGGGGAGAAGAAATGGACAGAAACTTTGACAATGAAGAAATACAAATGGCCAAAAGACACATGAAAAAAATGCTCCACATCACTACTCATCAGGGAGATGCAAATCAAAACAACTATGAGGTACCACCTCACACCACAGAGAATGGCACACATCACAAGAATGAGAACAAACAGTGTTGGCGGGGATGTGGAGAGAAAGGAACTCTTATCCACTGCTGGTGGGAATGCCGTCTAGTTCAACCTTTAAGGAAAGTGATATGGAGATTCCTCCAGAAATTAGAAATCGAGCTCCCATATGACCCAGCTATACCACTCCTAGGAATATACCCAAGGAATACAAAAATACAATACAAAAGCCCCTTCCTTACACCTATATTCATTGCAGCACAATTTACCATAGCAAGACTCTGGAAACAACCAAGATGCCCTTCAACAGACGAATAGCTAAAGAAACTGTGGTACATATACACAATGGAATATTATGCAGCTGTCAGAAGAGATGAAGTCATGAAATTTTCCTACACATGGATGTACATGGAATCTATCATGCTCAGTAAAATAAGTCAGAGAGAGAGAGAGAAAAATGCAGAATGGTATCACTCAACTATGGGTTTTAAGGAGAATGAAAGACATTCCTGCAATAATAATAATTTTCAGACACAAAAGAGAAAGGAGCTGGAAGTTCCAGCTCACCCCAGGAAGCTCACCACAAAAAGTGGTGAGCTTAGAGTAATAACTGCATTTTGAACTGTCCTAAAAATGAGAACCTATGAGGGAAATGGAGAGCCTGTCCAGAGTACAGGCGGGGGTGGTTGGGGAGGAGGGAGATTTGGGACAATGGTGATGGGAACGTTGCACTGGTGATGGGTGGTGTTCTATACATGACTGAAACCCAAACACAACTATGTATGTAATCAAGGTGT
>PVKC010045648.1:0-11379 GCA_004027635.1 Crocidura indochinensis | reverse complement strand
ACCCCCCAAAATAGCAGGATTTTTTTCTCATTCTCTAGACCTCTTTAGATGCAAATTTCAGCTAGCTACCTCCTTACTTCTGGGCTCTGGCTTCCTCTGTTCTTATGCAAATCTAGCCCAATGTCAGGATTAACCAGAAGCTTTCCTGCCTCCTAGCATTCCAGAGCTATATTATAAAAACCCATTATTTTTAATAAAAACTGGCCCACGTTTCCATTCACGCGTGTGGCCCTGCACATACTGTGTGGTCTCCTCATTTTTACATTCATATCTTCTGTTAGCAAATATTCCTTCCGTCCCGTCTTCCTGCATGAGGATAAGGACTCATGAAACTCAAAAATTATTAGTTATAGATATTAGTGGTCTGTAACAGTATAGTTTAAATCTTTACTCTCATAGAAAAGTATAACATTCAAGCTCTATACACATTTTTGTTTGGCTTAATGACTCATTAATTCTCATCACTAAATAGTAATCAGCTATAAGTATAATTACATTAAGTTTATTTACATACTGAAAGATAACTTGTTTGTTTGAAATTTATAGTTTATTTGCTTGCAATAAACCCATATACATGATTTGTTATGAAAGTTAGTTATAAAATGATATGAATAAATACCTACATATATTTCCATTTTTCTAATAATGTTATAAAAATGTGTAAACCTGTCAGTCAAAGTGACTATACCTTACAGCAATATATGGGTGCTCTATTGTCCATTTATTTGTAGCAATTGCTACTCATACCTCCTTTAGAAATTAACATTGTAGTAGGCATAAATGACAACACATTTGTTATAATTTGCCATTCTAAAAAACAAAACTATCAAGATTATTTTCACATACATACCTCTTCATATTTAATTAGCATATATTTTTTATCTGTGAAGTGTTAGGCTTTTTAGTCATTATTAGCTGTCTTGTTTTCTGTCTTACTTTAATTTTTTGTATATTTTATGTAAAATTACTTCATCTAAGTATGTGATTTATAATAATTTCTCCTGGTTGGTATCTTGCCGTTTAATTGTTTTATGAGTCTTGGAGGAAAATAGCATTTTTACCATTAACTTTTCTTTCTGCTGTATATTGCATTTTGGTGATATAGCTATAATTCATCACAAAAAGATACATCACATGGATTTTCTCTTATAAAATATTAGAAATGTTTTAATTTTTCATTTAGCAATTATATGTATGGTTCATTTTGACATATTTTTGTCTCTACATTGTCTTCCATTTATCTATGCTTTTATTATTTGCCAAGTGCAATCTTATCCTAATTACTTAGCTTTGTAATAAATTTTGCATTCAGAGAATATACATCCTCCAGTTTTGTCATTTATCTGTCTTTTCAGCTATACTGTAACTTGATTGAACAATAGTAACATAAGATATTGCATGGCTTTTTATTGAGATTGTACTGAAACTATAGATCAAATTGGGAAGAATTGCAAAATACTAAATCTTTTATGTTGTAAATATTGATCGTATATCCTTTTTTGATAATACTTAATTTACTGGGTATTTTGCAGTATTCTTCATATTGATTACATAATTATTCTTTAGATTTATTGCTAAATAAGTTCATATTTTGGAATCCTACATAAAGAATAATATGCCTGAAAAATTACATATATATCATGCTGATCCATGATGAAAATATAATCACAATCAACATATTTGCACTCGAATAAACAAAATGATTAGTATACATTAAGAAATATGCATTGATATATATATATATATATTGATACAGTAATTATAGAAAATATCAACAAACTGCCTGAGTATTGCATAGACCACAGAAACAAAAATTTAGAAAGTAAATTATGGCATTAAATGCAGTAAAAAATACATAGAATTAATATATGTATGAAGAAACTTTTTTTGAGGGGCCCGGTTACTCCTGGCTATGGGCTCAAAAATCGCTCTTGGCTTGAGGGACCATATGGGACACCAGGAGATCATGCCATGGGCAGTCCTGGCTTAGTCGTGTGCAAAACAAGCACCATACATCTGTGTCATTGCTCCAGCCCCATGTATGAAGCAACTTTTATCCAAAAAATTGAACATACATTTTTTAAAAATTGCATATATAATGTTATCATATAGAGATATCTAGATCATATTTTGGGACACCAGAGATGTTTTACTTGTTTTGTTTTGTTTGTTTTATTTTGGGGGGTCCTCCTGGCAGGCTCGGGAGGGACCCTATAATATGCCAATATTCAAACCCCCATCCTTCCGCACACAAGGCAAACACCTTACCTCCATGCTACCTCTCTAGCCCCGAACAAAGATGTTTTAATTAACATGTAAATATTGAAAATATACTAAAGATACTTTTCAGTCCTAATGGTAAGAAACTAAAAATCAACAACAAAAGGGGAATAAAAATATGAAGAAATTGAAGAAATTAGAGAGAAATGGGAAGTAATCTGGAAAACAGGAAAATAAAGATGTGGTATCAGATTCTATGGAATCGACAAAAGCAGTATTAAGGAAGAAATACACAGTAACAAAAGATCCACAGTGGTAAATAAGAAGTTTCAAGCTATCAAACTTTATACCTGAGTAAATAAGAATAGAGAAGGAAGCATAATCAAAAGTGAACAGAAGAAAAAAATAATAAAAAATACACAGTGCAGGCGCTAGAGTTATATACAGTGGGTAGAGCCCTTAGTAGCATACAGGTGACCCAAGCTTAATTGACACCCCCAGAGTCCCCCAATGTCTGCCACAAATAATTCCTGGGTAAGTAACCAAGAGTCACACTGATCATTGCTGAGTGAAGCTATATATAATTTAATTATAGCGGAAGTAACTCAAAAAGAAACAAAAACAATTATAGAAAAGATGAAAATAGATGGAACTGTTTATCTTAAAGAATGTACCAAATAATCAAACATCTTTCTGAGATAACAAACAACCATCAAAAAGAAAATATCCAATAAAAAACATAGATGAAAAATAAATTAAAACTTTATTATAGAAAGGCAAAAGGAATATAAGCAGATTATTATTCTTAACATTTATATGAAAACAAATAGAAAAATCATAAAGGAATGGGACAAATTTTAGAATTTTACAACGTTTCAAAACTGGCCTAGGGACAAAAAATGCATCAAGTACAGAAATTGACAGTATGGGAAAATAAACCCAGGCCCTAATATTATCCCCCATGAATTCTACAAAATTTTCAAGGAAAAATTATTTTCCATCCTGCATAAAGTTAAATTGGGTATATATTCAACAGCAGCTTTATCTATTTATCTGACATTGGGTATTTAAGTTGTTGCCATATCCTATTATACTAAGCACTGTGATAACATATATATACATATACCAGTATATATATTTTTCATATCAATATTCTTTGTGTTTTTGGTAGTTGCAAAGAAATGAAATAGCTTGATCACATGAATGAATAACAGATGCTTATTTTTTTTTTCAGAAATCTCCATACTTTTTCTCTATAGTTCAATTGTCTACTTTTTATGTCTGGGGTAGGATCTCTGTTCAAGCATTCCTAGACAAAGTTTAGTGATTTACAATCTTGAGTATCATAATGTAGCTATGGTTTTAAATTATTGTGGGCTTGGGTTACCACCAATTGCCATAAATACTCAATAGCAGTAGGAGTGCCTATGATGCTTAGCAATGACAACAGGTATTTAGCCTCTAGTGCTCACCATTAGTTGTAATATCAAAGTCACACAAACAGGGACTGGAACTTGGGGTTTGTGTTAGGAGTGCTTTGAAGTTGTGATACTGCCTAGTAGGTAAAGGCCAGAATATTGGCAGCCATTGTTGGTTTGCAACAAACGTCTTGACTCAGAACTTGTATATGTGATCATTGATCAGGCTTATAACTTTATGAGTGTCTGGAGAATGTGTCATATTTGCATTACTTTATACTCACTGTAACTTGGCACTAGGTTTGCATAGGACTGAGTGATGAGCACAGTTTCAGGATCAATCACAGTTAATCAATCACAGTTAATAGAAACTGTGCCACGTCAGAGAAGCAGAGAAAGCCAGGTAACAAATAGGACACCAAGCTTACACAAACCATGTTACACTTTTGAGTTAAGTTTTAGAGATCCTAAACTGACAAGTGTCCAAAACCACTAGACTACTATGGTTATGAACATTTGGGTGGTGACTGGGAAGCTGTACTTGTAAAAATTTAAGAAAAGACTGAAGGTATTTTGGGGTTGGGTTTTTGGGTCACACCTGGTGGTGCCTCTGGCTCTGTTCTCAGAAATGACTCCTGGCAGGCTCCGGGAACCATATGGGATGCCGGGATTCGAACCACCATCCACATTCCATTCTGTGTCGCTGTGTGCAAGGCAAAAAACCCTACTGCTGTGCTATCTCTACAGTCCCATGACTGAAGTCTTAAACACAGAGCATGTTCTCTGAGATTTCAGATGTGGAAAATTTCCAAAGGAAGCATAATAGGAGAATTCATCCGCAGAATTGAGCAGGGAAATGAGGATGTGTGTTGGGGACCTCGAGAGAGGGATAGTACATTGGTGATCGTTGTGGCATTAAAATATATGCGTGAGACTGTTCTACAGTTTGGTTGGAACTCTAAGTTCTGAGTGAAGTAAGTCAGAAGTAAAACAAACACGGGTTGATCTCACTTATCTGTGGTATATAGAATAACGAGATTAGGAAATGTAATATACTTAAGTGGGAAAGCCTAGATTACCCTTAATTTTAGGAAGGACATAAAATGAAAGAAACCAATAAGAAGAAGGACATAAAATGAAAGAAATCAAGGCAGGAAGGAAGAGGATGAGAAAGAAATGTAATGGGGAAAAAAGGGATTGGGTTTTCCATTAATTTGGTTAGATGGGATAATGACATAACTATAAATCCAAAACACCAAATCAACAACGCGGAGAACATGAGCTCTAAACTGAAAACACCAAACTTTGCAATGTGGCAGATAGGGGTTTACGATAGAGGTGTGGTGAAGATGGAGTATGGAGACATCGACATTAATAGGAAATAATAAATAGGAAATAACACTGGATTGGTGCTGAAATATTTTGTGCCTACTACTCAAATAACAATAACATGGTCAATGATGTTATTTTTATTAAATTAAAATTTTAATAAAACTAATAAACCTCAGAATATAATTGTTTGTCCAATGAAAATAATGTAGTCATGAGAAAGCATTATTTATAGAAAAAAAAATTGAAGTCAGATGTGAACTGGGAGAGACATTGTTTTTTGGTCTGCAAGAGGAAGCAATCTTTATAACTGTCTCACTGTTCTCAACTAGCTAGCTGTTTGCTAGGGTTGGGTATAGCCCTCCTCAGCAGTTTTCCTTCAGGGTCTATTGATATAGACAATGAGGTCCAATATGGTCTCTATTAACACTGCTATCAGCAAGGTTCTGAGGGTTATCAAGATGACATCTGCCGGTGAATTGAATTCTTGTTTACAATCTAGTTTGTTCTAAAGATTGCTTTGTTGATAAGAATTTTTTTGTTGTTTCAAGTAAAATTTAAGAATTGGTATTTTTTTTCTCTCTATTAAAATGATGTTGCAATTTTGATAGTGATTTAATTAATTCTATCAATTATTTTGAATCACCTCGTACCTGGATACTAAAATTCCCAAACGGGTAATTTTAAAATATTTTAAATATTAAAAATAAAAATATTCTTTAAATTTTTTAAAATAATTGTAAAGATTTCTTTGGGTAAGAGGCTTCATTATCTGCTCATATTAACCAGTGACTTTCTTCCTTTGTAATAATGTTTTCTTGTCCTATTGAAAGTTCCAGATGAGAAACTCCATCTATTGAGTCTCAATTCAAACACACTATAATTTAAAAGTCATTTTTCATAATGCCAGGGGTTGATCCATTGCTGAAGATAGGTCAGACATGCTTTCTGTCAATGAACTACTTTCCTAGTATTCCATTGTTAAATTTTGCCATTATGCCAATCTTCATATAGTTGAGCTATCACAATAAAATATCCCATACTGGATTCTATACATAAAAGAAGCTTATTTCTCATGGTTCTAGAGATTGAGAAAGTATTCTAGAGACTGAAAAAGTATTCTCACTTTCAATATCTGGAGAGTGCTTACTTTCATATTTATAGGTAATTATCTTCTCTTTGTGTCCTCACAGAAAAGAGGGGTCAAGAAATCTCTCTGGAATCTTATTTAAAAATGTATAAATCCCATTATTAAGTTTTACACATTCTTGAAATTATTAATTCCCAGAAGGACACTGTTAAATGTGGCTACATCAGGGATTAATTTTAATAGGATTAATTTTCAATATTTGAATTTAGGAGAGGTACATTATGTCTACAGTCACCACAATGAACTATTATAATTCTATAAATTAAAATACACATAAGACATTTTTATCCTTAAGAACACTAGTATTTTATATTCTGTGAGTTTAACTTTATTTTATTTAAAATTTTTATTTTTTATTAGCACATGTGAGTTAAATAATATAGCATTTGTACTTCTCTGCCTGACTACTTTCACCACTAAGCATAATAATATCTAGGTACTTTCATCTGTTGCAAATGGCAGAAATTCTTTTTATTATTTTGGGGGCATATCTGGGATATTTATACATATAGCTATGTATACATATATATACATATATCTATACATATATACATATATGAGTAGTCAGAATTGGTGGTAAGGATGTAAATAGAAAAGAAGCCTTATGCATAATTGAAAAGTAAAATACCTATGGTTATGTGACATTATTTATAAGAACCAAAAGCTAAAACAGTACAATCACCCATCAACAATTAAGTATATAAAGATATACAACCCCTAATTACTATTTTGGGTTTTATATTCCTTCACTTTGCTTTCAAGTTCACAGAAGTAGACTTCTGTGACTAGAATAGAAGTATATTCTATTTGACTTATTACATTATTTTAGTCATATATCAAGTATTCCTTGCTCAAATTAATTTCAATTTCTGTCAATGGTATTTTATAGTGAACAAGTTTTGCTAGTATTTATGAAGATCTCTAATTTTACCACCACCATTTACTGAAAACATTTCTTTGCTCCCTTGTAAGCTCTATGTCAAAGATTATTTGTCAATAAATTGGTAATTTTATTTCTGTACTCTTAAGTCCACTGATCTATGTAGATATTAAAACTCCACTGTCTTTTAAAAATATCAATATTGTTTTGTTATTTAGTTTAAAGTTAGGATGCATACTACCATGAGCATTTTTATTATTTGTAGTCTTCTGTTGTTCCAAATAAATTTTATGACACTTTGTCTCTTTTTATGGAGAATACTACTGGAATGTTATATATATATATATATATATATATATATATATATATATATATAATATCTCACAGGTATATTGATTTATGTAATAGAATAATTTTAATAAAATCATAAAAGTGTTGAATTTTTCAAATCAATTCATCATCAGTTGTAGTGATCCTATCATTTTTATGTTTTTTGTAAGTACAGTACCTCATATTTATTGATCTGTCTGTTGACCCATCCTTGCATCACTAGAATAAATCCATTTGAACGTGATTCTTTTAATCCAGTTTTTGACAGTTATGCTGAAGATTTTTGTTCCTATGTTCATCTGTGATATTTTTGGTTTCAGAATCTGGGCTAAGTGCTTTGTAGAAAGTGTTTGAAATTTTAGTCTCCTTGTCAATTTTATGAGAGTTTGACAAAAATGGGCATTCATTCTTCTTTGACATTTGGCATAACTCAGTGATGAGATTATATGAACCTAAGTTTTAGCTTTGAGGGAAACATTTGATTACTACTTCAATTTTGTTGTAAGAAGTTTATTCAGGTTTCCTATTTCTTTTCTTAGGACTTGGGATGTGGACCACATCAGACAGTATTCAGTGCTTACTTCTAGCTCTCTTTTCTGAAATCACTTTTATGGTGCTCAAATGACCAGGCTGAATCAGGCTTGGATGTATACAAGGCCAGAATCTTATACCCTGTTTTATATCTTTTACGCACATATTTAAAATATTTATCTCTTTAATGCAACTTGAATTATCTTTTTATTTCTCTGTTCATTTTTCTCTATGTCTTGATTTTCTCATCGACAGACTTTTTTTGCTCTAATTCTTTCGTGTGTGAAATTATATTTTTTCATATGTGATTACTTTTATTACTGATGTAAGACTTCACTGATGTAAATTTTCTTTTCGCTGTTTTTGCTGCAACCCATAGGATCTCAATATCATATCTTAGTATATATGTATTGCAACTTAATTTTTTATCAAGTCACTGAGATTTGCAAAGTTATTCTAGTTGAGTTTCAGGCAAACAATTCATTTTTTGAACAATTCCATCATTAGTGTCAACTTTCCTTCTCCAATATCTCCATTTCCCCTCCCACTCCCAAGTCTGCCTCCTTGACAAGGCACTTGTCATTTTTAAGTTTGACTGTAGTAATTTGGATTTCATGCATTCTGTTTTGTTGGTTCTGTGATTCATGTCTATTAATGTAGCACACTTCTACATTGTCAATGTATCCAGGAACCCTGTCCTCTTCCTTATTATCCCCTGTCCACCTCTTCTTACCACCCCACCCCACCCCCACACCTGCCACTGGATTCTTTTTATTCCAAGATCCATACCTCAAAGGAGTCTTTGCAGTTGGGGTGTCAATGCCAAATTATACAGAATTAAAACCCATCAAATTAGATTTTTTCAAAATAAAAATTTTCAGAATGAAAAAGAAACCTGGGCTAGAATTAAAAGACAGTTAACTAAATGGGAGAAATATTTGTGATCATCACATCAGAGAAAGCATTGATTTCCAGGATACGAAATATTCACAAAACTGACTCCCAAAATCTAAAAGACCCATAAAAATGGGGAGAAGAAATGAACAGACACTTCTCTGAGGAAGATGAGCAGATGGCCACAGACACATGAAAAAATGTTCGTCATCACCTATCATTAGGAAAATCCAGTGAGAATGGCACATATAAAAATACTGGAAACAATCTGTTGTCAAGGTAATGGTGACAAAAGAACTCTCATCCACTGCTGGTGATGTGATGTTGTCTGGTCCAAACCCTATGAAAAATATATGGATGGTTCTAAGTAAACCCATTATTGAGCTGCCATGCAGCCAGCAATTCCAAAAACATACATTCTAAGTGAAACGGCCACAAATACAATAATTACTTGCAGCACTCAATACAATAATCAACCTAGATGTCCACCAATTGATGAATTGATCATGTAGATGTGGTAAATGTATACAATTGAATACTATATAACTATAAAGAATGGTGCTATTATGCAATTCACTGCAACATGGATGGAATATGATGATATCAAGTTAAAGAAAGTAAGCCAGAAGAAGGATAAATATAGGATAATATTGGGGCCAGAGTGGTAGCACAGTGGTAGAGCATTTGCCTTGCATGAGGCTGACCTAGGATGAACTGTGGTTTGATCCCAGGCATCCCATATAATCCCCCAAGACAGGAGCAATTTCTGAGCACATAGGCAGGAGTATCCCTTGAGTGCCATCGTATGTGGCCGAGAATAAAAAAATGGAATAATATCACCTATATTTGATATTAAGAATAACTGCAAGAAAGAATCCAATGGTTTAATTAAAGGGTTGCTTAGAACACTTGGCTTCAGATTGTATTGAGGAGAGATAAGGAAATAAATAAAGAAAACTGGAAGAAAGTTATAAAATAACAGGGGACAGTGGTTAAGGGGATTCAGGTACATTGGTGGTGTTAAGGAAGGACATAACTATGGAGTAATTGGCTCTGAAATCATGAGACCCAAACTTTAACAATACTTAAAATCATGCCTGTTAAAATAGCAGACTGGAATGGGGAGGTATGGAGTAGACTCTTGGAAGATTGGTGGAGAGGAGTTAACATTGTCAGTGGGGTTAGTGATGAAATATTTTTCTAAAACTCAACTTCAATAACTTTGGAAATCACAGTGCTTTAAATAAAAACAGTTTTAATGTCTGTTTATCTATGTTAAAATTTATGGTTGTAATGTACAAATGTACTGAACTCCCAAACCAGCAAGCATCCACCACCATCCTTATCATATATAGTATGGTCTTCATCCCCTTATTTTACTCCCTGCCATTCTACTTTGCAATCATTATTGTATTCCAGGGTCAAAGGTTTGTCACTGTTTTATAATATTTTCTTCATTTATGTTCCCATAATCTAGAGATGAGTAAGATTATTTGGCCTTTATTTTCTCCTCTAATTTCTCTTCAAATCTAATTTCTCTTCAACTCTCAAATCTCCAGGAGACTAATTTCTCTTCAGACCTCAAAATAAAGGTGAAAGTGTGTGTTTGTACTAATTCTGACATCGATCTATTGCTAGAAAAATCCAGATGTAAATTCCTTTCTATATACCTAAATTGCTACAGACTGACCAGTAATAATAAAAATAGGTCGCATATTTCTACTTCTGCCATCTATTTTCATACTATTGGATATCTTACAGTATGAGAAAACCGCTTTACAGTGGGACATATGTTCACTAAACTGTGACCAATCAATTTGGATAATGTCTAGTGTGAATTTTCACCTTAGGCAGACAAGTTTTCCAGTGCTAAGCAAGCCTTGCTTTCTGTATAAATAACTCAGAGTTCACAGAAATTATGCAGATGGTTCTAATTTTTTAACTATCGGAGATTATTTTTATTTCACATGAACAATACTGCACTTAGGAAGAATTAAATACATATATCAATAGATATATATTAATACATGATGATTAACCATTTTAAAAATAATTAGTGCATTCAGTTCTTGAGAATTGTTTCAGAATAGGCATGGTTTAGTTTTTCTTAATTAGTTGGCTTAAAACATTTTTAAAACTATGGCAAATCTGTTCAGATTAAGTCATTGGAAAGAAGCATTTTAAAGTTTTGAAAAAAAAGATATGACTTTATATGTTTTCTGAGTTTTTCTGTTCTTATAATCTATAAAAGAGAATTGAGTGATCAGAAATTAAGTAATATACATATAAACAACTAATTTACTGTACAAGAGCCAAGGATATACAAGAAATCAAGGTCCTACTGGGGGAACTGTGAACTGTGGGGACTCTCTTTCTCTGCTGTTTTCTTTGCTGAATTCTTGGAGCTCCCCCCAAAGAACAGAGCCCTGAGAAGTGAATGCAGAGGTCGCTGCAAGTTGGGGCTGCCAGCTGACTAATCAGTGAGTAAGAACCGGCTGGCTAAGGAGACTCCCAATAGGAGAGCTGTTTGCTCCTCCTACTGGAGACTCCGCCCTACTGCGTCCTACTGGGGGAACTGTGAACTGTGGGGACTCTCTTTCTCTGCTGTTTTCTTTGCTGAATTCTTG
>PVKC010045647.1:0-11381 GCA_004027635.1 Crocidura indochinensis | reverse complement strand
TAGTAGGGGCATGTTTGGGTTAAATCCATCAGTAGTTAGGGGCTATTCCTGGTCCTATGCTCAGGTATCACTATTGATGGTTCAAAACTTCAGTTTTGAACCAGAGCCAAGTGTCTTACTTTCTGTACTAACTCTCTGGCCCCAAAGAATCATCCTTTTTTTTTTTTTTTGAGTACCTCCTGTAGTATTCAGGGATTACTCCCGAATTACTCCTGGATTACTCCTCTGCACTCAGAGGAGGTCCATATGGGATGCTGGGGATGGAACCCAGGTGAGACTCATACAAGGGTCTCTCCAACCATGAGTCATTCTTTTATAGCCTTTCTCGAATTATTTAAGAAAGGTTATGACCAAGTCATTACAGTTTTTCTAGTATTTCTCTAGTACAGGCAAGTCCATTGGGGGCAGGAATTGGGTCTGTCTAGTTCATTACTGTGTCATAGCAAAAGGTAGACACCCAACCATTCCTCCCTGAATTTTTGTGTGTATGTGTTCCTTCTTATCTGTATCAGAGCTCAAACAGAACAATGAGTTCTGGGCAAAAGATAACTTAGGTTTACTGTCCCAAAGTCTTTACACATTAAACAAAAACCCACATATAGGTGCCGTGTCTTTGTATTTGTTTTTGCATCCATCAGTGTTTTTAGAGTGATTTTCTCTATGATTTTTCTAGGCGTTAAAGGGCTGCCTAGTAGCCCATTGTGTGGGTACATATAACTTGTTTAAAGATCCCCTGTTGTTAGATATTAAGGTTTCTTTTCAATGTGATCACCTACTATGGAATCATTAACAGGCTTGGTTTCTTGTTGTTCTTGTTATTTTCTTTTGTTGGTTTTATTCTTTGCTTTATTATTTTTAATTGCTTCTTCTAGAAAGAAACTTCTAGAAGCATAGTTGCTTCAAAGACAAAGTATCTGTTCTATCCTGAAAAGCTCTAACACACTCCTTATCTGGCAGGACAATTGCCATAAACATCACTATTTACATAAACCACCATGGATTCTCAAGCAGAAGAAATCTCCTAAGCAAAGAATAATCAGTGCTGGCAGGGATGTGGAGAGAAAAAACTCTTATTCACTGCTGGTGGGAATGCTGTCTAGTCCAGCCTTTATGGAAAACAATATGGAGATTCCTCAAAAAACTGGAAATTGAACTCCCATATGACCCAACTATACCACTCCTAGGGACATACCCTAGAAACACAAAAATACAATTCATAAAATCCCTTTCTCACACCTATATTCATTACAGCATTATTTACAATAGGCAGACTTTGGAAACAACTAAGATGCCCTTCAACAGATGAATGGCTAAAGAAACTGTGGTATATATACACAATGAAATATTATGCAGCCATCAGGAGAGATGAAGTTATGAAATTTTCCTATTTTCATGGACATACATGGAATCTGTTATGCTGAGTGAAATAAGTCAGAGGGAGAAAGATAGACACAGAATAATCTCACTCATCTATGGGTTTTAAGAAAAATTAAGGACATCATTGTAATAATGCCCAGAGACAATAGAGATGAGGGCCGTAAGGACCAGCTCAAAATATGAACCTCACCACAAAGAGTGGTGAGTGCAGTTAGGAAAATAACTACACAAATAACTATCATGACAATGACAATGAGTGAGAGAAGTAGAATGTTTGTCTCAAATACAGGCAGGGGTGGAGAAGGAGGGGGGCATTGGTGATGGAAATGTTGCACTGGTGAAGGAGAGGGGGTGTTCTGCTTATGACTGAAACCCAACTACAATTATGCTTGTAATCAATGGTGCTTAAATAAATATTTTATTTAAAAATAAAAAAGAAAGCAGGTGTTTTGGACATCAAAACAGGTCCTAACCCAATGTCTCTGGACCTATTTTCAGAGTCATCAGTTACAGAAATCTGAGGAGCAGCATCTCCCAGAGTTTAGCCTACAACCTTCGTGTGGTGGAAGATAAAACCACAATGCAGCATCAGACACACACACCTTTCCTCCTTCTCCCCCTGTTAGCTGCCTGCTAATATCACCTCACTTCTCTTGTTTTCTCAGAGAAAATAAAAACCGCACCCACAAGAAAACATCTAGAACCACCAAAGAGGATCTTGGCATGTGACTGCCTCCCCTTGTAGGATCAATCACCCCTTGTGGGCTCCCATAAAGGAGGTAGAAAGCAGTAAGAAGCCGATGACTTCTTATGGCACAGTTCTAACTTCATGTCTATTTTCACACAAATGAACCTTTCCTGTCCCTTTCTGGGGGATTTAATTAAAGCCTGAGACATGGGGCCAGAGCGATGGCACAATGGTAGAGCATTTGCCTTGCACGTGGCATCTTATATGGTCCCCCAAGCCTGCCAGGAGTTATTTCTGAGCGCAGAACCAGGAGTAACCCCCTAAATGCCACCACATGTGGCAAAAAAAAAAAAAAGCCTAAAACATTCGCACCTGAGAACTGCATATCCCCCAAGATACTGACTTTATTTCAGTGACATCATGCGACTCATCCATGGAGACACAGAGGACCCTTGAGCTGCTGACAGGGTCTTCAAACAGGCAAACAAAGGCTTAAAATTCTCCTGAGAAAGTTGGCACTGTTCTGGCACTGCTTCTAAAAGCAAGGAGAGGGGGAAAGGCCGCCAAAGGACCCTATGGAAACTTGGAAAATTGCCCGGCACAGTGCTGGTAACTTTGTACGGCCTTTCAAGTAACTCAGGTGTCACTACACAAACAGTGACAGTAAAGCAAACATCAAATTACCAACCTTGTGAACTGATGGCAGAGCCATTAGGAGGCACAGGTGAGGCCCTGTCTCCTGGAACCTGGCATACAATACTGATGGATTTCTTTCCTTGCCCGCCCCATTACCAAGAAATCAGCGTAAATGGACACTGCATTATTTACACCTTTCTCCTTAGCCTCCTAACCATGGTTCCTGGTCCCAAAGACTCCAGAGCCTTCTTCTACAATTGTGGACTTTCATAAGAATTTCCACCAAGAGAGTGGCACCCACAGGATAACGTGTGTACATGAGACATTAGAAGAGGAAACTAATAGCCAGGGGACAAAAGGGATGGGATATGAAACAAGCTGGGGTAAAAACATAAAGGAAGAATGTTAGTGCTCAAGGTAAAGAGATTGAAGATCCTAGACGGTGTTATTGGCTACAGACAGTTGTCGGTCCTGGGACAAAATCTCAGCCTCTCTCTTGATCCTTCTAATCAGTGAATGGTCAATTCACCACCCAGTGAATGAAAGGAACCCAGAACTCACTCCACCTTAGCTGCAAGATCCTAAGGTCACAAGGACAGAATGTTCTACACCACAACAGGCACATTCCAAGAGCGTATTGACACTGACACATTGATTATTATTCCCATTTCACACTAGAAGAAGCTAAAGGCCCAGATGGAAAAAAAAACCTGAGTCCACTGCCCTTTCTGGCTGTTTTGTTTGTTATGGTTTTCGGCTTTGTTGTATTGGGGAGAGGGGAGGAGGGCACACCTGGCAATGCTTAGGGTTTACTCCTGGCTCTGCACAAAGAAATTACTCCTGGAAGTACTTGGAGGTCCATATAGGATACCAAAGTATGAACCCGGCTCAGCCACACATGCAAGGCAAGTTCCTGACCCGCTGTACTATCACTTCAGCCCCTCCACGACCCTTTCTATCATTCCACAACTGCTTTCAAAATCGAGGGGCTGGAGAGATAATAGGGTGGCAAGGTTGTTTGCCTTGCACACAGCCAACCCAGGTTCAATCCCTGGCACCCCATATGGTTCCCTGAGCACAGAGTCAGGAGGAAGGCCTGAGCACCACTACAAAAATAAAAAATCGGGGCCGGTGAGGTGGCGCTAGAGGTAAGGTGTCTGCGCTAGCCAAAGAAGGACCACAGTTCGAACCCCCGGCATCCCATATGGTCCCCCCAAGCCAGGGGTAATTTCTGAGCGCTTTGCCAGGAGTAACCCCTGAGCATCAAATGGGTGTGGCCCAAAAACCCAAATAAATAAATAAATAAATAATCAAGACTTGGAGTTCTTGCCTTTCCCAGTCCCTGTTGCAACCACAATCACCCATAACAACAGAGTTTCAGAAGTTGCAGACAATCTCACAGATGAGCCCAGGCAGCCAGTCACCTGTCCCTACCGGCTCTCTCTCCCTCTCTCTCTGGCTCTGATGACCAGCCAGACTCAGGCTGATGGCCATGAATTCCTTCAAGTATGGTGTTATTTATCCTGTTTTTACACAGAACATCTCTGGTCTGTTTTCCTCTCCAAGTCAGACATCCCAGAGCTCTGCACCCCTCTGCCCACCCATTCCCTCTCCCGTCCTAGCTTCCTCTGGACTAGTAAACACCTCTTCTCTTTTGGTCTCCAGCAATCCCAAATACACACACATACACTCCATCTCCTTTTTACTTCTGTCCAAACTATCAGACAGTAGTTGTTAGATAAAAAAAAATCTCTTGCAAAAGTATCTCCTCGATGTCTCCTGCAATTTCTCACCCCTTTGCACTTGCTACAGCCCTGCTGCTATTCCAAGAACAGGACAGGGGTGACCCCTTCCAGCCAGCTCTCCCCATCTCCACAGAACACCACTTTCTTGGTTCTGTCCCCCAACTCCTGCCCCCTGGCAAGGCTTTTTCTCTTCTCCCACTTGTGACTCGGAGCCTCCCTTCCCACTGGAGCATCATCCACCCACCTTGAATAGCTGAAGACCCCTTCACCTGACAGTAACCTGAGATTAGTCACAGCCCCTTAGATTCTATGCTTATGTAACTGCTTTAGGACCTACTTCCTGGTTCACACAGTACAGCTGCAAAGGATTTTTCAGAGACGGAGCATCCCACACTTTACCCCTTCACAAACACAGCCAGCCAGGAGGGCCTTCGATCACAATCTGCTGCACATAAGCAGCAGTGAAGAATCAACCACATATTACAGCTGCTTTCTAGCAAATGCCCTGAACACAACTAGGAGCCAAGGATACAGGAAAAAGATCACGTTCTGAGAGGCGAAGAGCAGATGCTGGATGAAGGAGAGTTGCTGAGCCAGTCTTTCCAGGGGTCCCCTAATCACAGGACTCCTGGAAGCAAGGACATGAGGATCAGGGTCAGTTCAGCAAAACTGCCCAGTCGCAGATAAAGCCACATACCCCAAGGTGTATAGTACCAGAACATGTAGTGTGGGGTGCTGAGTTTTTTTGTAAGTAAGCATTTGGAAGTGGACATTTATAAACTCTATGTGTGTAAAGCGACTATATTAAGGGGTTGGGGGAAGGGATACAGGAGAGAAGAAAACAAATAGATGTAAACCACTAAAAGCAAAATCTAAAGTGGAGTCTGGCACTGAGTTCCAAATTGAGGGCAAAAAGATTTTGTTTTTGGTAGAGTTTTCCTTTTAAGAATTGTTTCACCTTAAGGATAGAAACATGTAATTTTTTGTCTTCTCTCTTTTTTTTTTCCTTTGCTTTGGGGCCATACCCAGCAATAATGTTCAAGGGGTTTCTCCTGGCTCTGCACTCAGGAATTATCCCTGATAATGCTTGTGGAGCGGGAGGGGGTTAGAGATAAAATTTAAGTCAGCAGCCTGCAAGGCAAGCACCTTATCCGATGTACTTGATTTACCCAATGTACCTGGCTCTGACGACCAGGGCAGCCAGGCTCAGGTTGAAGGTCATGAATTTCCTCAAACATGGTGTTATTTATCCTGTTTTTACACAGTATATCTCTGGTCTGTTTTCCTCCCAAAATCAGACATCCCAGAGTTCTGCACCCCTCCACCTACCCATTCCCTCTCCCATCCTAGCTTCCTCTGGACTATCTCTCTAGTTGCAATCACATGTTTCTTAGTGGTACTTTCTGCTTTGTTTTGCTTATTTTTCCCCACTTTGGGGGTAATACCCAAAAAGGTCTCAGAACTAGCTCAGAGTTAGGTGAGAGTCACTACTGGAGGCACTTGTGTGTCATGAGGTTCCAGACATTGAAGTCTCACCTGCAGCACATGGACCAGCCTTTTGCACCATCTTGTCAACAGTCACGTTTTTAAAGACAAAGTAAAACTAAAGGAACCCGCCCCCAGACGTCCTACATGATTTTGAAGTATAGTTCCAGTTCCCAATTCTCCCCTGCTCCTTGATCACTTAGAGCAGGCATCTCCCAGGAGCCTCTGATCAAAGTGGCCACAATCCAAACTAGAAATGACTTAAAAATACCACTTCGACCTACCCTGTGTAGTCTAGGGTGGGTCACCACCTTAGGCCTCTGTGCATAAACAGCTGGTACAGCCTCCCCTCTCTTCAGTCCTCTCTCCCCTGCCACAGTGGTGCACAGGAGCCCAGGACAAGAGGGTACTGTTGTGCAGCTACCATACTGTACCCACTCCTTGGTGACGCTATCACTAAACCCACCTGTTTGCTTCCCCAACTAACTTAACCCTTCAAGGACCAGAGTCCAACTCATTCCTCTCCGACTTGCTCTTCAACTGGAAGGTCCAGCCCATGGTAGACCATCACTGAGTTTATCTTGTAAACTCAGGTTATTAAAAGACCACACTGGGGGGCCAGGCGGTGGTGCTGGAGGTAAGGTGCCTGCCTTGCCTGCGCTAACCTAGGACGGACCGAGGTTCGATCCCTCGATTCCCCATATGGTCCCCTGTGCCTGCCAGGAGCGACTTCTGAGCGAATAGCCAGGAGTAACCCCTTGAGCGTCACTGGGTGTGGCCCAAAAACCAAAATCCAAAAAAAAAAAAAAAAAAAAAAGACCACACTGGAGAACGTTGGGCATGTATAAATTGGCCTCTCTAATGCTCCATTCTCTCTGCCCTGCCATATCCCCTTGCCCAGAAATATGGTCATCTCCTAGCACCTCCTTTCTACCACTGAAGGCCAGAGCATAGTATAGCAAGTAGGGCATTTGCTATGCCTGTGGTCGACCTGGGTTTGATCTCCAGCCCCTCATATGATCCCCCAAGCCCTCAAGGAATAATTCCTGAGTGAAGAGGCAGGAGTAACCCTGAGCTCTGCCAAGTGTATAGAAGGTGGGTTTTCTCTCTGCTTTGCAGTTGGATGTTCAGGTTGTAAAATGAACCAGTGAAATGTTTCTTTAGTGGAGCCAGCTGCTCAAAAAAAAAAAAAAAAAAATCTGACCTTTCTGCCATTCTAAATGGATCTGTTCTGGTTCTTTGGTGCTAATTTCCTACAGAACCTTGCCAATCAAAACGTGTCTCGTTCTAGATAACTGTTCAAACTGAAAATGTGGTCTCAATTGCATACACTCTGCTCTAACAGCGGCCCTTCTTCTTTCCAGAACTCCCAGTCCAGAATCTGGTCGAGCTAGGCAGAAGTGATTTTTCTCCCAATGGCTGAAAGCAAATCTCCAGTTGCTAAAGCATCTTCCTCCAAACATTGTCCAGTTCCAAATCACCTAGTCCCACACTAGCACCTGCAGCCTCTTTTCCATCTGCATTAGTCTTAGGAACACTCCACAATTCTGTTTACCCAACATTTTCCCAAGGAAATCAGTGGTGACCACAGACCTTTCTGTGCTGGTGGTAGGCGGTGGGGACAATAGAAAATAATAAATCAGGGCATCGCATACTTAAGTCATGATTTGCATTCCCAAATCCTCTATCCCTGAGAGTTAACATCAAACCTGAACCAGCGCTCAAAAGAAGGAAGAAAAGATGC
Source organism: Crocidura indochinensis (assembly GCA_004027635.1). Classification (NCBI taxonomy): domain Eukaryota; kingdom Metazoa; phylum Chordata; class Mammalia; order Eulipotyphla; family Soricidae; genus Crocidura; species Crocidura indochinensis. The sequence goes on along the minus strand of PVKC010045647.1, from coordinate 3,706 downwards.
AGATTTCCAGCCTGCGCGGCGCGGATAGCTCTCTGTTAGCCTAAGTCAACAAGACTGTGTTTTCATGTCATGACGTCGGAGTATTGAAATTTTCTGAATCTGCAATCCTCTCACCTGACTGCAGAACAGAAGTTGAACAGCTGCCTCTCCACTAAAGCAAGCACTGCTTGTGTGCTTGATCTCAAAGAAAGAACTTCCTGAAACTGTCACAGAGGTGGCTTGGTGGGTGGGAGGAAAATGGGACACTGGTAGAGTTAAGCGGACAGCGGTGAAGGGATGGATGGGTATTAGAATGCTCTCTGGCTGAAATCTAAGCGTGAAGAATTTTGTGATTCATAATGACTAAACTTTTTAATGTTTTAACTTTAAAAAGAACCTCCCTTGGGGCCGGCGAGGTGGCGCTAGAGGTAAGGTGTCTGCCTTGCAAGCGCTAGTCAAGGAAGGACTGCGGTTCAATCCCCCCGGCGTCTCATATGGTCCCCCCAAGCCAGGGGCAATTTCTGAGTGCTTAGTCAGGAGTAACCCCTGAGCATCAAATGGGTGTGGCCGAAAACCAAAAAAAAAAAAAAAATAGAACCTCCCAACCCAGCAGCAGCATCTGGAATCACACGAGATATGTCAAGTGCCAAGCCTACCCCAACCTAGTTGCCTCAGAAACAATGTGGGGGGGGGGGGACAGGAAGCCCTCCACGTGACTATTCTAATACTCTAAGGTTGGAACTTGAGACTCATCAGAATGGCTATTTAACAAATTCCCAGTTTAATGCTCTGCCACGATAACCTCTATTTCCTGCCTCAACATCAAGATACAAAACTCCCCACCAGCAGCACCAACTGGATCCACTGGCAAAGATCCCCAACACTTAACTCCTTCCAGGCACTCCTCTACTTTATTGGGCAAATTCTTTTTCCTCCACTCTATGTTCTCCAAAAGGAGATGAAAGTAGTAATAATAATATTCATTATAGAGGATTGTCACCAAGGGTCACTGACCTAGAAAGCAGTCCAAGAAAGAGAATCTTTTCATTACTGCAGCTTTGCATAATACAGCAAAATAATACAAATATAGCAAAATACAAAATACAGCAAAATAAAACCTGTTTCCTTCATGCGAATCACCTGATTTCTAAACACTTCTATTTTTGCCCTCATGGAGGCTGTACAGAATCAATCAAGATGCACTAGCTGGCTCCAGGGAATGAGTATTCCACTTGCCCAGTCTACAACCTAAACACCTACCTGGCTGCAAAGCACAGAGAAAGCCCACATTCCACAGTGCTGTAATCCCAAATGAGTTTTCCTTTGGGGAGAGTTTAGGGTTTACTCCTGGCTCTGTGGTCAGATATCACTACTGGAGGTGCTCAAGGACCCCTCTGTGGTAATGAGTATTGAATCCTAGTTGGTCACATGCAAGACAAGAGCCTTACCACTCACTGTATCTCTGGTCCATCAACAAGTTTTTCCAAAAAATAAAGCATGCAAGTGTTGGTCATAATTTCTCATATGCCTAAGTGGCTACTCTAGAGAAATGCCACGAACGCTGACAAAAGTAGTCACAGAGAACGGAACTAATAATAGAATATTATTATTCTATGATAACTTTGCACCAGGTACTATCACAAATGTTAACTAGCTTAGTCCTTACAATCACCTTGCAGGGAGGAGTATCTTCTGTTATTACACCCACCAATGAGAAGTAGGGAAACTGAGACATGGATAAATCCGTAAGTAGCAAGGGCACCCTAGCTCTTTAATCAATGATCTACTTCACTATACTAAGTGCCTGAGAACTACCAGTTTTCTAGACACCTGCTATTACTAATCCCAAGGCAGTTGTTTTTAAGAATTTAAATTAGGCAATAAAATTCAAGGTCAAAAGGCTTAATACTAGGCCCTCAAAACTTCCAACAGAAATACACGGAATTCCAAGGTCCCTTCCCCCACTCCCCATAATATAATCCCACCCAAATCCGAAGCAAATTTCAAAGAACAAAATTTCTATCTTCTCATAACTCCCCTGACACTGCACCAATTAACCCCTAATTATATACCATCTGTCACATTGAGGGCTCTAATTGTTTCTTGTATATTAGTCTTTTCTTTCCCACTAGGCTGTAAAATTCTTTGCAAGGTTCCATATTTTCTGTGAAAGCCTGAATAAAACTCAATGTAGGCTTTTGAGAGTGTTACATTTTTAATTAGTTTTTTTTTTTGTTTACTTTGCTTTTGCTCTGCTAGCAAGCCTAAAGAGAGAGGAAAATAAAAATGAAGTTTATGCTGCTTAGTCAGGGGAAGTCTGACACCAACATCCACAAAGGGCAACAGGCACTGTCTCCAGACCTGGACTCTCTGCCAGTCCACCCTTGCCAGGCCATTGGAATGCAGAGTGGAGGGGGGAGGGAGATAAGAAAAGTTAAGACCTTATCCATGTCAAACAAGGTCAGTGAATAAAGGAAACAGGCTAAGCATGTCTACCAAGTCCCCTCTTGTCTCTCTCTCTCTCTCTCTCTCTCTGAGGTTCAGATTAAGGAACCAACCTAGAATCAACTTCTCATCACATCCTTGCAAAATAAAAAATGGTCCAAGTGACAGAGAAATGTTTTAGTAAGAAGTTGACTGAAGAAGACGAATAAGAACACCTTCATGGACAAAGTCATAATATTAAGGTAGGAGGGATATTTCCCCCATATTAAGGTTAATATTCAATGTGGAAGGTTCATCTCATTTTCAGGCCTTTGATGTCTAAACTTGACAAAACAATTTCAAAATGTCTATGGAAGAAAGGTCCACAAGTAAGAAGTTCTGTAAGAACAACCGAGGAAGGGCAAGGCCCACCATAGAAGACACACTATCGTGCTATGGTGATGAATTTATGTTGGCACAGAAAAACACAAATGACTATAAAAAAAGAATTGAGAAAAGGAGAAACATTCCATGATGAGCCTCAAAATGAGTACTTAGAGTTTATAATGAGAAAAGAATTTCCGTTGGGAGAAATGAGAAAGTTCTGCAGGTAAAGGGCATAACAATAATGGTTGCATACCAGTGTGTAAGGATGTAAGGCTACTGAATTCTACACTTAAAACTAGTTTGGTAAAAAGCTGCAGCCGTAGTTCAGTGGTAGAACACACAGTCACATGAAAACTTGAGTGCTATCCTTGGCACCCAAAAGGAAGCTAAAGGGCTTGATAAGTTGTATGTTAGGTCTATTTCATCAAACCTAGTGGTGCTCAAAGGCTACACCCAGACTCCGTGTTTGGTGGTTGTTCTGGGCAGTGTTTAGGGGTTCATGCAGGTATGGAACTTGGGCCCCTTGCATGCCAAGTGTGTGCTCAGCTATTTGATCTTTCTCTTCAACCCTCACCTCTTTTTCCAAAGACCAGTCCCCTTTCCTGCATGGCCTCCCTTCTCTGTCCACATCAGTTTTATTGAGGGAAAGAGTCAAGCTCAAGAACAAGTTCAAGTACATACTGTAGGGTTTGGATGAAATTCTGGGAAATACTATCTAGAAATTCTAGAAAATTCTATCTAAATTCTAAATCTCTAACTTCTACCTAAATCTCTAAATTCTAGAAAATACTATCACTAAAGCAGATTAGTGATGGCAAAGCCTAGGGCCAGAAGGTTGGATACGAAGAGGTCTAAGAACTTTCAAAGGAAAACTCTGTATCTTGCCTCTAGAAAATGTACAGCTGGCACATCTGTT
>PVKC010045646.1:0-11283 GCA_004027635.1 Crocidura indochinensis | reverse complement strand
TCATGATAGCTGTCAGTATACTTATTTCTCTAATTGAATTCATCACTTTTGTGGCAAGCTTCATATTGAGGGCTGAACCTTCCAGTCCTCATCTTTATTGTCTCTGTGTATAATTACAATAATGTCTGTTATTTTCTTAAAACCCATAGATGAGTTAGACTATTCTGTGTCTATATCTCTTCCTCTGACTTATTTTACTAAAAATAATAGTTCCCATGTACATTCATGTATAGGAAAATCCCATGGCTTCATTTTTCCTGACAGCTTCATAGTATTTCATTGTGGATATGTAGTTTTCTCATCTCTAAAGGGGACCATATTCCTGCCTAATCATCAAGATGAGTGACATCATGAGGCATGGACACAAAGTGGACTTGCAATAATGTGTAACATATGATTTTTCAGAACTCCCACTATCCCATTCTTTTACTATTCAAATGACTTATTTTGCAAATTTTATCTTCAACTATCACACAGCACACACTGCAGGTAGTATCAGCTCTGACTACTTTTGGAAATTGCCCTGGTAAGTAAAATAATGGGCAAGATACTCAATGCTTTCTAGTAGGTTCAAACCCAGTTCCTTCTCCAGCTCTGGGATAGAAAGAGTTTCAGACACTATCAAAAAGACACCAGTTTTTAAAGCAGCAACTTACTGAGAAAGTTGCATGTGGGAGCCGAGACTGATCCTTACAATGAAGTTACTCATATCACAAGGGTCCACACAGTATTTCCATGCAAAGTGCCCCCATAAAGATAAAATAAAAGCCAATTCAGGTGAAAACAACCATGGTAACTTGATTCAGTCATCTTGTATAGGTTTCTCTGCTTTACATCACACTTTAGTTATTACAAACATCTACATCCAAAAAAAAAAAGAAATTAAAAAAAAAAGAAAAAGAAAAACCCACAAGCAAGACTTTTCATCCCTTGTGGGTCTCTTTTCAAGTACACCTGAATGGCTAATCTAAGTCCCTTGTGTTCTAATGGAAGCCTTTGGCTCAAATCTTATGTTCTCTGATTTCCCAAAATGTCTTTGCTGGTTTTTCCAGCCTCCTGAGGAGATCCTTGCCTTCGCAATCTTATCTGCCAAGAGACATTCCGTGGACACAGACTGCCAAGCCAGAAAGAAAAAATGTAAACGTTAGAGGCACTTTTTTCCCCCTCTGAAGCCCCAGAGGCAACTATCTTATCTCTATATCTGTAACTGGAGCAAATTAATAGGATTTGCACATCATCTGCACAGAGAAAGACTGGGGAGAGCACTGAACCCTCTCAAGTGAAAATCAGATTAGCAAGGTGGTTAAATGTGGGCCAATAAAAGAGATAGAACGGGTGTTTAAATGCTTGCAATGTAAAAGAGCAAAAGTAATGGGAAAATGTACAGTTCTTTCTTTAAATGAAAAGTAGCTACTCTTGTAGCACAATGATCTAATGCGTTATAAAAATATAAAGCCTGACTTGACATAGTAATGGAGTTAAGAGCCTTATTTTTTCTGGAAGAACAGAGTATAGCTTTGGATCTTAAATACTCTCCCAGATCTATAACAGTCAAGAAAATATTCTTGACTGGTCATTGTACCTAGAGCTAAAAATAAGTTATGGAGTGGATGATGGATGGAATCTCCACACATTTTACCTTATGCTTGGCTAGCCAGCGTGCTTAATTTATGCAGAACCCTTTGGGGATTATTGACTGCATTTGCCAAAGACACATTTTCAAGTTCACTGGGACTTTTATCAAGTTATCATTTAAGAAAGGAAGAAGATTGATACATCAATATTTCATACAACACGAGTATTTTCTAGTGATTAAAAAAGCTTTAATCACTGAACTGGATTTTAGTTTATTCTTCTTTACCTAAGGATGCTCAGAGTTCCATATAGCTTAAAACTGCATTTATATTTTTTATATTGAAGCATCTCTGAAAATATATTACATTTTTAAGAGCATAGGAGTGAAGATATACACATACCTTCCATACTGACAAGCATGGCTTGCTGCCTGGCATAACAGTCCCAAAGTCTTTCTTGGTATAACCCTGGAAATCTCAATACATTGCTGGGAAAGTCGGGGTCCTTTCAGCTCTACAGAAACTCTCAGGAGCAACAGATCTTCAGTTTCTTGCGAGTATCTGCTAGCCTGATTGGCCAAGAAACTTTGGAAAAGACCCCTAAACCCCTAGGCACCACAAGGTCTATCCCAAACGACATAACTTCTTACTATCCACCATATTGATTATCACCACCCTGATCTCCTTCAGAAATCAAAGGTGGAATTGCCATTTGCTTTGGTAATGAAAATTAACTCCAAATTGTTTGTTAGTTCAAGAGCATTCAGGAAAAGACTGTCTTTTCAGTCAGCCAAGATCCATTCAGAAAAGACTGACTTCTTTTGGGGACCTCAGATCGCATGTTACTTTCTGCTTCATGTTATATTTGAAGGTGGTTATAAAGTTCTGCCTCACTTGGGTAGGGAAAGAGAAAACAGATGCCACTTGTTAAGGCTTGTGACTAGAAAATAACATCAGCCACCCTAAGGGTCCTTGATTGTAAACCTCCTTGTCTTCCTTGGCTTTTTCTCTTGTGACACAACTGCCCAAGTCACACTAGAGAGCCATGCTGAAAGGTCAACTAAGTAGATGATGCATTCATTTCCCTTCTAGCTATATGACTCAGGAAATTGTCCTGAAGTACAATGTACTCTGCTATACAGTTTTGCATTAAAGGTTAAGTAAAGTAACACATAGCTCTGCCAATTTTCCTTTTGCCCTTGTATGTGCAGTTTTTCAATGAAACTATAGGAAAGAGCCACATTTGTAGTTAAAAGGTACAACAGATAGGGCCCTTGCCTTGCAGGTGGCCAAACCAGGTTAATCCTGATATCCCGTATGGTCCTCAAGCACCCATTGGGCATACATTTTGAGTGCAGAGCCAGAAACAACTTCTTAGCATTGCCAGATATGACAAAAAACACTCAAAAATGACCAAGAGGCTTACACATGATGCTCATATTCTTCCTTGAATATGCATTTTGCTTGCTTGGTTTTTGTATTCTTGCTAGATTTTTTTTTCACTCTGGAGGAACCCATGCTTACATACTTTCTTTCTGTCCATTCATTTAAATAACTTCCAATAAAACTATCTTTCTTCAGAAAATGAATAAAAAATAAACAGACAGACAAAAATGGCCAAGAATTGTCATTCCACATATTTAAAAGACATACCTCTTTTTCAGACTAATACATTTTTGAGGGCCTCCTAGAAGTGCTGGCTCTACCCAGCTGTGCTCAAAGGGACCATGCAGTTCTTGAATTGAACTCAGGGTTTTGAGCATGCAAGGCATCTCAGTTTCTTTGAGTTATCTCCCAGTCTAAAAGTGAATATGTTTTTAATGACTAAATAATTAGAAAAATATTCTGTCTGCAATTTGCATCAAAAAAATCTCAAGAGATTTTTAACTCGAAATAGCAATTATTTATGGGTTTAAGTAGTACTAGAAAGTAAAATAATAAAGCTAGTTGGAGGGAAATCTCCCTTTTGTGTTCAGATCTTTAATTCCATTTCTAGTCTAAAATGATCCATAATTCAGAAGGCTATAAGGGACTGATTTTGTCATTATCACTATTTTAATTGGGCTACAATGAATAGTTTACACTTTGGCAAGATGAAAGGAAGTCATCAATCTATTACTTACCTTCTTTTTTCTCCTAAGCTTAAGAAACTTCTGCTTTATCAACATTCTTTTGAGATTTGCCCTTCGTCATGGAAAAAATATATAAAGGACCAATTATTAGTTCATTTATCCCATTCTGGGCATCCAGATTTGAACTCCTCTCTTATAAAGTGACAGACTATCTTATTAATCCAGCATATCTCCCTGCACAAATTTGCTCATTTGCATGATTCATAGTATTGAAATTTTCCACATTATTCAGCATTGGCAATCTGTCTACTCAGCATATTATATACATCAGCTTCCCATCAGTCCAAATGTGTTTGGATAATGAAGCTTCTTGAAAACCTCAGTCGTCTCATAACCAGGTTTAAGAAAGGCACAGAATTCACTAAAGCAGATTGGAAACTTATTATCAAGGCATGAAGTATGCCCCTCCAAAAAGAAACTTTTGTTAAAAACAAGAATAAATAAAATGTGAAATTGTCCACAAAGTCACAGCTTTTAAAAAAGAGATACATAGAGGAACAGGGAAATAGGTAAAATAGACAAATGAACAATTTAGTTTCACTTGATATGTGATATATTTCCATTTGCCTCAAACTATTAATATTTGCATAAGGGGGACTGCAATGGTTCCCTCCTTTTGACCCATTCATTCTCAAAGGCATTCTGATGTGTAAATTCTTCCTCCTACAGACAACATTATCCCCTAGTTTTGTCTAGTGTTAGAAAGGAGAGAGAGAGAAAAGTGGGAGACAGAGAGATAGAAATATTTATAACCAAATTAGATAAAATGTCTCCAAATAGAGAATCAGATAAATGAGTTTAGCATAAAAAGATTTATAATAATATTTTCACATTTTTAATATTCTATAATTCAACTATTTATTGACTTTATATAAGATTAATTTTGGCAATATTTTCTCTATGATTAATACTCAGATATGTAGAGAGGCTTACATATGTTAGGTGGTATATTTAGTTACTGCAGGTAACAAATGACCTGAAATAGATAAAATAAAAAATGTACCATGAAATAACTAACATGAACTTATCACTGAGTCTGAAATGTTCCATATGTTGAAAGGTCCATATTAGTTCTTAGTAAATATGAATTCTTAAGATTAAGATTCTACTCCACTAAAGAAGAAATTGAGTACAAAAAAAATTAGATTGAATGACAAAAATCATTCAAGTGAGAATTTAAAGAGAAGGTAACACTCAAATATTAATATGGTTCAATCCCCTTTAAATTTATATACATTTTAAGGCTAAAAAGCCTATTATAAACCTTATTAAAATTAACAAAATTATATGATCTTATACCATTTTTATTCTTAGTAGAATTTATAGATTTTTAATGCCTTTTTTTTATTAGTGTAGGATTATATTATGTAGAATTTTATTACTGGCTACCTGAATTCACTACCAATATCTTTATTCAGAGCTGGAGAAGCAGATCACTCTCCAGTAAAAAAAATTCTTCTGCCTACTGGTATTGATATAACTTGTTATATCAAATTAAAATATAATTAAGTCAAGTAGATAAAACTTTTGAGAGCTGAAATATATTTGTTCTTATTTACTTTAAAATAATAGGTATTATTTCAAAATTTATAGGGTAAATATAATTTATGCTGAACTTAAATAGCTATCACTAGTTCTTATGTACACTCTTCCTCTCATTTATTTGCTCCTATTCAAAACAAATAAGCAGACCAATAAGCCTATATTATTATTTTTAGTAATAAGAAATTTGGATTGTGTCTTCCATTTGATAGTTTCTAGACAAATAATTTGTCTCCACAAATTTCATTTTTATAAAATGGAGATAAGGAACTATGTATAGCTGAACTAAAGTAGTGAAAGGGGTAAAGGACAATGTTGTGAAAGGTTAAATTTTACAATCCCATGTTTACAGTTCTACAACTCTAGAAATGTCTGTTTTTATTTTTAAAGGACTCAAATTTCCTTTAGGGAGGATGTGATATCAATTTATAATGGAGCTATCAGGTTAGAGAAGAAAAATTATAGACTAATTCAAAGTTGCTGAAAAAGCAATACTTTCAATATATTGAATGAACTTTACTCAGAACAGGGGGGAAGAATGTAAAACTATCATATTACAATATTACCGCATGTTTTTATTCACATAAACAATAAGATTTCCTGCTTGGTCACCCCCCCCCAACAAATTTTCACTTAACACAAATATATGTCAGAGCAAATTAGTGTAGATGGACATCACAATTTTTAAAGGATATTGCCAAAAGACTACTCTCTCTTGGCAAATTGAGAAATAGTTATTCTATTGAAGCTTGTAATTTTCTGTTGTATCTAGAGACAGCACCAATGCCTATCACTGACCTTATGTTTATACATGTGTTGTGTGGGAATATAATTTCCCCTAAGGTAGCATCAACCACATTAATTGCTTCAATTTTTGGTTCAAGTTAGGCATTGTATAGATGAGCAATTTATCCAGGCATGCATATAAAATCTTTGGACAAATGGAGAACTCTCAAACCATCAAAAATGATTCTATCTTATGGTCTACTAATTTTCACTCTTAAGTGTTGATCAAAAGAACACAGTTCCCTGAAACATTATTTATAATAGGTAACTTATTAAAAACAATCCAAATGCTCAAAGAAAGATGATGATGCGACACACACACACACACACACACACACACACACACACACACACTCATATGGTTCCCCCCCCTGAGCCTACTAGGAGCGATTTCTGAGCACAAAGTCAGGAGTATCCCCTGAGCACCACCTGGTGTGACCCCCTCAAAAGATTTTGTTTCTATATTCTTAAGCTATGAGAAAGGACAACTATTCATTTTAGTTTTATATAATTTGAATTAGGAGCTATTGCCGTTGATCCCTATGAAAAAGAAATTTTTATTGTATATGATTCCATGTGTATTTAACTTGTTTAACAAAATAGTTCAACACTACCACAAAATTCAAATAGATAGAGTTATGAACCAATTGAATTTATTATGTTCATTCATGTAAGTCTGAAGGAAACATTTATTCTCCTTTCTCTCTCTCCTTCTCTCCTCTCTCTCTCTCTCTCTCTGTCTCTCTCTCTCTCTCTTTCCTTTGATAGTCTGAAAGCAAATGACAGTGCAAACACAAATGGAAAGTAGAGTTCTTTGAAGAAATTGCTAATTCAATTCTAGGAAAGAAAACATTGAAAAGTACCTACTATATACTTTTCAAGAGCTTTCATAGATCATTTGGATTTTACAAAAGCACAGAGTACTCAACTCAAATAGTTGTTAAACATTTGGCAGTGCATTGAATTAGTGAAAATAAAGCTGCAGAATATTCAAACACATACACAATGGGACTAAGTAGACAAAAGGAAAATATGTTTCTATCTGTAAAATACTGCAGAACAAACTTCTTATTTAAAAGAAAATAAAAAAAATAAAAGAAAGCAACCTGTCTTTTTCTCTTCCCTTCCCTTTACTTCCAAGTAACGAATGAAATAAATAGTTCTTTTACTGAAATAATGCAACTAATACATCAATAAGAACTGAAAGGATTGCAAAAAATCACTATTTTGCTGACTAAAAATCATTGATCTAGAAATTATCTTCAGTGATTGCTAACTTTTCAAAAACACATATAGACTCTATTTCTTGATGAAAAAATATCACATAAATGATATTGTTTTTTTGTATTGTGGGCTACACTCAGTGGTGCTCAGGGGTTACTCCTGACTCTGCACTCAGGAATTACTCCTAATGGTGTGGGGGTCAATACGGGATGATGGTAATTGAATCTGTGCCCACCACATGTAAAGCAAGTGTCCTTCTGCTGTACTATCGCTCCAGCCCCATAAGTTATTTTTCTAATGTAAGAGAATAGAAGTAACTGTAACTTGTCATGTCCATAATTAAAACTTGAATTTTCTTATTTATTTATTTATTTTTTGGTTTTTGGGTCACACCCGGCAGTGCTCAGGGGTTACTCCTGGCTCCATGCTCAGAAATTGCTCCTGGCAGGCACGGGGGACCATATGGGGCACCAGGATTCGAATCGATGACCTTTTGCATGAAAGGCAAACGCCTTACCTCCATGCTATCTCCCGGGCCCCGAATTTTCTTATTTTTGAAAAAATAGCTTAAATATTAAATTAGATCAATACAGAGGACAGAATGAAATGCTAAAAAATGTAATAATCTTCAATCAAGAGGAGAATTATAGGCAAATAAGTATTCTGTTTTACTTAACAAATGTTGTTAAGAGAAAATTATAGGATGCTAAACACACATCAGAAGATTGCAATGAAGCTTGTATAGAAATGTTTCTTGGGGTCAAAGAGATAGCGTGGAGATAAGGCATTTGCCTTTCATGCTCAAGGACTGCGGTTTGAATCCCGGCATCCCATATGGTCCCCCGTGCCTGCCAGTTGCAAATTCTGAGCATAGAGCCAGGAGTAACCGCTCAATGCTGCCAGGTTTGACCCAAAAACCAAAAACCAAAAAAAAAAATGTTTCTTCTTCAATCAAATTCAATGATAACTCAATAAGAAAATAGGGGGGAAGGAACAGTGAACAGAGATTTCTAAAGTATGGCATGTATTTATAATGGAATACTATCTAAGTTGGATAATATTTGAGAAAATCATGCTAATTGAAATAAAAAAGAAGAAAAACAAAAACTAGAGATCTCATATACATGGCATTTAGACTAATATTCAAGGTAATGCACGGTATCAAAGAAGGAAATACGAGTTTACCTTTGAACCTAGATTATAGAAATAAAAACAGGAAGAAAAGAAATCGGGGGGATAGATAGGAAGTAACTGAGGTGGGCCTGCTATATTGAATATACATAGGTGCTATATATATTGCCAACAAGACTGAAAGCATGAGAAAACTGCAATAACCAAAGTTAAAAGCATGTGTGTATTGGATCTGAGTCATACTACAGTGGGTAGGTCATTTCCTTGTAGGTGAGTGACACCTATGTTCAAACCCTAGCATCCCAAATGGACCCCAAAACACAGCCAGGATGGATCTCTGATCACAGAGCCAGGAATATCCCCCAAACAAAATGAGTGTCTGTCAAGGAGGCAGGCTTCAGGGATATGATGGAATTCGGGATATAGGCGGGAAGAAATGAATTCTAGTTGTGATTGTGAGATTGGTGATGGAACATTAAATTCATGAAATTCAACTATGAGAAATTCGTAAATCATGGTGCTGCAATAAAATGTTATGTTAAAATCTTTTTAGTTGGAGTCAGGAAGATAGTCTAGTGGTTAGTGTGTCTGACACAAATTCAATCCTGGGCACCATAAACACTGCTGTGGTTCTCTTGGGGGGTCTCCAGCACCACAGGACCATAGAAGCACTGAACAGCAAAAATATTCTTATGATGTTGCTTTTTGTGAGGAGGATTATGTCCAGTAGGACTTACAGGAGTACCCAGGCTCTGTACTCAGTACTCATACTCCTGGACGGGCTCAGGGAACCCTATAAAGAGCAGGGAAGAGAATCAAAATTGGGCACATGCAAGTTAAGCACTTTATCTGCTTCACTCTCTCTCTAGACCCCCTAAATATTACTTGAGGTTTAATACAGTATGTTATGTTTTGATGAGCTCCTAAATTTGCAGACAAAAATCATTTTGGATTTTCTTCAAAATAATATTGAATGGGAAAATTGATAAAAAAAGATAGATCAACCAAGCTTGACTCTGAGATCCTGTTTGTTGGAAATATACTTATGTCATTTCATTACACCCTTTTCATTATAATACATGCACGCATGAATGAATATTCAAAACTAAGATATGCTTTATTACTTTAAGCAGAGTAGAATTTGTATGGTATATTTACAGAAATATTTGAGCATTCAGGTATGTAACAACTAGAAATGTACAACCTTTAATTTTGCTACTTGGCACCACGTCCACAAACCCACAACAAAGAAAAAAAGAAAATAATTTGAATAGGCTGTTTTTGGTGGATGGAGGGACGACTCACCTGGGAGCACTAAAAGTTTATCCTGACTGTGTGCTCAGGCAGCACTTCTGGTGGGCTCAGAGGATCCTATAGGCTCAGAGGATCCTATAGGACAGTACACTTCTGGGATAAACCCCCAGAAGGCTCAAAGGATGCATTCAAAGGAAGTGTCCTACCTGTCTTATTAACTCACTAGCCCTAAATAGACTTTGATTTTTTTCTTCTTGTAAGGACATCTGGCAAATTAAACTCCTTTTTGTGAACATGTGAAATGTGTCATTACCAAAGTGGTTTTCATAAAATAATATTTCATGTTGTCCTGGGTAATCAAGTTGAATAAACAGAGGCCATTTTTAATACGAGGCAAGAAAAGCCACTTAGCCTACTTTACTGTCCACAGATACTCTAAATGGAATCAATCACACCCAATTAAAACTCAAAGAATTATGAATCTTTAATGGGTTTACCATGAGCTAATTCAGCTGTTAAGTTCTCTTTACATTCCTCCTAGGCAGGCGTTCTCCAGCTGGAAACAAACAAATCATTTCTATGACATTATGTCCAAAGAGACTTGTGATATTTGTTTGGAAAGAAAGGGGCTTTTCAAATTTTACCAAGACTGAATTTTCCGGGTATCCATATATTAGAAATCTCTGCTGATCCAATGAGTCCACATTCCCCTTAAACAGACTAGGCATATCACTGTTCTATTAGAGTAACATGTTGTTCAATAATATTAATGCTTACACTTTTATATATAATGTCACTATAACCACACCTACTACCAAAGTGCCAATATCCCTCCAAGTCCTTCAATACATCCACATTTAAGCTTTGCCCACTAACTCAGAGTTTTGGTCCCTTTAACCCATAATTCCAAATCATTGCAACTATGCCACCATTTTTCTGTATGTATTTTTAGTGGCTTACTATGGTCCTTATAGAATTTCTATGTTCAGAGTAGAGCCCACAAATTGTTTATTACAACTAAAACTAAAGCAGAAAGAAAACTCAATAGGATGAACACAAGTGTTACAGAGGAAATCCTAGCATCTCATGGACAGAGTCCCTCCAGGAGTAACCCTTGGACATATCTGAGCATAGCCCCTAAACAACATTAGGTATGACCCCCAAACAAATAAACCTAAAATGGCCAACAGATTCTCACCTGATGTCCTCAATCTATTTAATATAAAAGGCAAAAAGAACTGCTACTGAGCACTCAACAACCTGTTGCTTTGCACAAGAGCCAAATCTTCTCTACATTCTCAAAAACCGGGAATTTGTCTTCCTTAGATATTTCTGGTGAATGTTTATGAGAAGTGACTCCTGGTGGTAGAGAAAAACAGCTCTGAAGTTAAAAGTAAGAGAAAAAAGATTATTTTGGGTTGCTGAGACAAATGAGAAAAAGTATCCCTTTCCTTCTACCTACAGTTAATCTGACAGTGCCAGGTATGTAGAATTAAGTGTGATCCAGATGTGCACTACTGGTTTAAAAATAATTGTGGAAGTAGCTCAGAGTCCAACTGTTTTGGGCAAGAGTATCATCACTGATTTTTAGCATGAGAAACATCTAAGAGCAGTGTTTGGCAGTTTAAGGGGGAATCTTC
>PVKC010045645.1:0-11376 GCA_004027635.1 Crocidura indochinensis | reverse complement strand
GAAATCCTAAAAAAGGGTCCTCTTACTAATTACCTGTGTTTGAGAAATCCACCGAATGCTTTCTGCCTCTAAGAGTACAGCTTGCCAGTAGGCTGTTTGCCTTACATAAGCTAACATAGGACAGACCTCCATTAGATTCCCTGGTGGCCCATATGTTCTCCCAAGCCAGGAGAGATTTCTGAGCGCATAGCCAGGTGACACCTGAGAGTCACCGGGTGTGACCCCTCCCCCCAAAAAAGGCTGGTTTTGAGATTGTAAAATTTTTGTTTTAAAATTTTGTAAAATTACAAAATTAAAAATTTTGTAAAATTGTTGTTTTCTGTGAAGCTGTGTATTCTTCCTTCAAACTTGAATGTAAGTCTGGCTGGGTAAAGTATTCTTGATGAAGAATTATTTAATTGTGGGCACTATATTCCAATACTGCATTTGGGCTTTGAGGGTTCTTGTGACAAATTTGCTTAAATCTTAAAGATGATCCTTTGAATGTAATTTCTTTTTTGATAATGCTTTCAGTATTATAGCCCTATTTGTGGTATTCATCATTGTGACTAGGATATGTCTTGTGGTGCTTTTCTACGAATCTCTTCGGGCATGCAGGATTTGGTTATATACAGTCTAGTTCTTGGAGTTTCTCTATAATGCTGTCTTTTTTTTTGGGGGGGGGGGTCCATACCCGGCTGTGCTCAGGGGTTACTCCTGGCTCTGTGCTCAGAAATCTCTTCTGGCAGGCTTGGGGACCATATGGGATGCCAGAATTCAAACCACCATCCCTCTGCATGCAAGGCAAACAAACGCCTTACCTTCATGCTATCTCTTCAGCCCCTGTAATGCTGTCTTTAATTGTTGAATCTTCATGAGGATTTTCTTTCTTATCAAATGCTTTTATCATGATTTTTATGTTGTTTTTGTTGAGTTTATCAAAGAATTCTATTTTTTTTCTGCCTTATACTCGCCCCCAAAGACTTCTATTTTTGTCTGCTAACATTCTTTGGTGATTTTTTTTTATTGTCCAGTCATTTGTTTTAAAGGCTCATTTCCAATCTCTTCTGTTGTATGGAGTTGTTATTCATCTCATCTTCCAGCTCACTTATTACAACCACTGTTACACTTTTGGAAAGAATTTCCAGTGAGGTTTTCATTTTGCCTATCAAGTTTTTTAGTCCTGTTATTTCAGTTTGGGGTTTTCTCATTTTTATATTCTCTCTTGATAATTATTTGCAGTTCATTCGGTTCATTCCATGACTTCTTCGAGTCCTATGAGCATCTTTCAAATTTCTTTTCTAATGTCCTATTTGTAAGGCTAAATAGGTGGTTGGTATTTTTTGGGTCATCAGAGCCCAAGCATGGAGAACACCTGCATTGTTTCCTCGTTGTCATATTGGAAGTGTGCTGTTTTCTAGATGTTGTACTGGGGTTCATTGACTAGGAGAAGTAGGTAGCCATGGAACTCTGCTTACCCCATACTCCTCTGGCTCTCTGCTTTAGGGTAGTGTCTGTTTACCTACACTGACATGCCTGCAGGAGAGCAGACTCCACTCTCTGGGGCAACATGTGTCTGGATACCACTGATGGTTTGGGACCATCTTACTTCTTAACCCCAATTCTAATGTTATTCTAAGGGCCTATTTTCATTGGACATTGTCCATTCCCTTGTGTTTTTATATCTTATGTATAAATCAGATCAGCTAGTATTCACCTTTCTCCTTTTGAATGATTTCATTTAGCATGCCACATCTCAGTTTCATTAATATTAAGGCAAAAGGCTAGATTTTATCTTTTCTAATAGTTGAGTTACATTTCAGCAGGTACATATACCAAAATTTCTTTATCCACTTAAGTAGTTGTGCTGTTTTCAGGCCTTGACTACCTAAAGTACTGTTACATTGACCATGATTATGTAATAGTCATGATTATTTCATGATTATGAAATAATATTGTGTGTTCTTTGTATAGATTTCTAGAAGTGGAATTTCTAAATCATAGGGTTCTATATTTTTAGGATCTTATATTCTTTTTCATCGATACCGCCAATCTATATTCCTATTAACTGTGTGGGTGTTTCTCTTTTCTCCACACCTCTGCCAACCCTGGTTGCTTCTAGATTTTTTAGTAGATAGTAATCTTGCAGATGTGAGGAAGTATTTTGTTTTTTAATTATACTTCCCTGATAGCCAGTGATAATGAGCATTTGCTGGTGTGTCTGTTGTCTATCTGTATCTCCTGGTTGGTGAAGTATACATAAAACATTTCTCCTCAATTATTTTTATTAATATCTTTATTTAAACACCTTGATTACATATATGATTGTAGTTGGGTTTCAGTCATGAAAAGAACACCCCCTTCACCAGTGCAACATTCCCATCACCAATGTCCCAAATCTCCCTCCTCCCCACCCCACCTTTACTCTTGACAGGCTTTCTACTTCTCTCATTCATTCATATTGTTATGATAGTTCTAAATATAGTTTTTGCTCTAAATGCACTCATCACTCTTTGTGGTGAGCTTGGTGTCGTGAGCTGAACCTTCCAGCCCTCCTTTCTTTTGTGACTGAGAATTATTTTAAAAATGACTTTTATTTTTCTTAAAACCCATAGATGAGGGAGACTATTCTGCATTTATATCTCTCCCACTGACTTATTTCATTCAGCATAATAAATCTACATACATTCATGTATAGGAAAATTTCATGGTGTTGTCTCTCCTGACGGCTGCATAATGCTCCATTTTGTATATGTACCACAGTTTTTTAGCCATTTATCTATTGAAGGGCATCTTGGTTGCTTCCAGAGTCTGGCTATTATAAATAGCACTGAAATGAATGTAAGTGTGAGAAAGGGATGAAGGAAAATCATCCAAGCAATCAACACCCTTAATAAAAGGTGGGGTGGCCATATTAATATAAGACAACACAAACTTTAGACTCAGAAAAGTTGCAAGGGACAAAGATGGACACTTTGTACTAATAAAGGGATATGTGCAACAGGAAGAAATTACATACTAAACCGATACGCAACCAATGGGAGACCAGCAAAATATCTAATACAATTTTTGACAAAATTGAAAGAGGATATCAAGAATAGCACAATAATTGTGGAGTCCTCAACGTGCCCTGTCAACACTTGATGAGTCAACCAGATTGAAACCCAACAAAAATAGACTAGCCCTGAAAAGAGAACTGAAAAGAAGAGGTCGAGTAGATATATATAGGACACTCCATCCCCAAACACCTGGATACACATTCTTCTCCAATGTACATGGGTCATTCTCCCCAATTAATGATAAGGGTTTTCCTGTTGAGTTTTTGTGATTTTTTTTTATTTATACTGATTATTAGTCCTTTATCAGATGCAAATCTTTTTTTTTCTATTATTTTGTCCACTGTCATTGTAAATATGTGCTCCTTTTTGTTTTATTTTCTTAAAGATCATTTTTGTGTACTAAATTGTTAATACAAGTTGACTAAGATTTATGTAAAATATGCTAGTCAAACCTTTTTTTTAGTATATTGCTGCCAAAGCTAGTCAGGCCTTTATCCTTAGCTATTAAAAATAAGATTGTTTCGGTTTGGTTTGGTTTGGCCACACCCGTTTGATGCTCAGGGGTTACTCCTAGCCAAGTGCTCAGAAATAGCCCCTGGCTTGGGGGAACCATATGGGACTCGGGGGAGCTAGCCGCAGTCCTTCTTTGGCTAGCGCTTGCAAGGCAGACACCTTACCTCTAGCACCACCTCACAGGTCCCAAGATTGTTATTTTTAAAACTGTGAATATATAGGCTACAGAGATAGCCTAATAGAATGATCACATGCTTTTCATGTAAGAAATGTAAGTTCAATCACTGGCACTACATTGCTTCCTGAGCACTGCCAAGTGTGGTCCCAAAATCTATTGGCTTTAGATAAATGTTTTCATTTATATGTTTTCATCTTATTTGTATGTACACTTTATATATTCTTATTTTTTTTGTAAAAATAAAAAGAATTTAGGTTTGGAGTGATAGCACAGAAGGTAGGATGTTTGTCTTGCTGACCTAGCCTACCCAGATTTGATCTCTGGCATCCCATATGGTTCTCTGAGCAGTCCAGAAGTAATTTGTAAATTTAGAGCCAGGAGTCCACCCTGCATACCCCCAAGTATTGCCAAACAAAACACAAAATACTTGGGGGAAACTTAGCTATATATATATAACTTCTATTTGAGTTAAATGCTTACTTGAACAAAATAACATCATACATTCATTTCAACTATATTTAATTTAGAGTGAATAATATGCTACTAATAAATTAATATATATGAAATCTTAATAGATAGCATACTTTTAAAAATATGTTTCTTTTTCTATTTTTCTATTATTTTATCTTATCTTTCTCCTTCTTTTTGCACTCCGACATGATTTAGATTCAGAACCGAGACTAATGTGTGGTGCTTCTCTTTATTGCTGTAGGGCTCACTGGATATTTAATTTGACATTTATTTTTGTATTGTTTTGGTGTTTCAAGTCTTCTCTCAAACTGAGGCAGATAGCCACTAGAAGGACTTTTACCCATTTTCAGCATATTTTTTTAAATTTTTTTTTTTGCTTAATCTTTACCCCATTCTATTGCCTTTCTTTCCCTCAAACAAAACCACATAACTCGATTTATCTAGGTTAGCCTCTCAAATAGAGGGAGAAACAAGGGAGGGCACCAAGACCAAACAGATGTATGATCACTGGTAGTAAACTAAACTAAGAAGGGACCACCTACTCTAGCAGCCTGGGGGGTGATTGTGAGGGATATGGGTTGCAGAAAGGGAACCGGGAAGGGGGAGGACAAATTTGGTGGTGGGTATTCCCCTGATTCAATGTCAATATGTACCTAAAATACTAATGTGAAAGATATGTAAGCCACTATGATCAAAATAAAAAAAATTTAATTTATTCTAAAGAAAAAAAACTATAAATTTGAGAGGCCAGAGCAGTGGCACTAGAGGTAAGGTGTCTGCCTTGCAAGCACTAGCCTAGAATGGATTGCGGTTCAATTCCCCGGCTTCCCCTTATGGTCCTCCCAAGCCAGGAGCGATTTCTGAGTGCCTAGCCAGGAGTAACTCCTGAGCATCAAACGAGTGTGGCCAAAAAAAAAAAATATATATATATATATATATATATATATATATATATATATATATATATATATATAAATTTGAAACTGGAAATAGAATATTGAAATGCTGTAAACTTAACAAAATTGAAGTAGTAAGGAAAGATCAGTAAATGTGAAAATAGAATCCCATTGGTATTATTCCTCACATTTTCTTCAAATTGAAATTTCTTTACCTCTGTTAAGTAATTCTTAGGGGATGATTTAGAGGCAGTGAATTTTTTTAATTATTTTTCACTCTTCACACTTGAGTGATAACCTGGCTGGGTAGAGTACTCTTGGTTGCTATTCTTTTCTTTTCAATATGGATCATGCTACTTTATCTGGAAAACATAGTTTCTGTGAAAAATCTGCTGACAGTCATTTTTGTGTTCCTTTACGTTAACTTTTGTTCTTCTTTTACTGCTAATATTGCTTAAGATTTTCTCACTATTTTTGAATTTTTGCCATTTTAATTATAATGTTGAACTTCCTGGATCTATGTTTCTGTCTTCTTTTCAATTTAGGTAAATTATTAATTATTATCTACTAAAAACAATACAGCCCCTTTTTCTTGCTTCTCATTCTGAAATCTGTATGCTATATATTTTGTTCTGCATGACTCTGTCCCATATAGCTCTATATTATGTTACTTATTTTTCTTCTTTTCCACTTTTAAATTTGCCTTCATGTATTTTTCCACAATTTACTTTGAGCTCACTGATAAAATTTTTAGGTGCCTTCATTCTGCTATTGAGCCCCTTTATTGTTTTGACCTTTTCCTGTTTTAATTTTTAGTTCATCAATTATAATATTTTGCTTTGACTGTTCTCAAATCTTCTGCTACATTTTTTTGTATCTATTTGGAAGTTTTCTTACAGATATCATTTCACTGAGCATCATTGGGACTGTTGCTTTGATGCTCTGATATTTCCTTGGATAAACTTTCTTTCCTTTCCGTTTTGATCTTTATCTTTGTGGGACACACTGGGGAGCATAATTTTGCTGAACATAAACTAGGAAAGGGGCATTTCAGGCAAAAGGGTCCTCTTACAATTACCTGTGTTTGAGGGATCCACAGAATGCTTCCTGTCTCTAAGAGCACAACTTGCAGGTAGGGCTTTTCCTTGCACACACTAACGTAGGACAGACCACGGTTGGATCTCCTGGCTTCATATATGGTCCCCCAAGCCAGGAGCGATTTCTGAACTCATAGCCAGGAGTAACCCTTGAGTGTCACTGGGTGTGGCCCAAAAAACAAAAAAAAAAATTTTTTTTAAATAAAAAGTACAGCTTGCTTGGGGCCGAAGAAGTGGAGCTAGAGGTAAGGTGTCTACCTTGCAAGCGCTAGCCAAGGAAGGACCGCAGTTCAATCCCTCAGCGTCCCATATGGTCCCCCCCAAGGGCAATTTCTGAGTGCTTAGCCAGGAGTAACCTCTGAGCATCAAACGGATATGCACCCCCCAAAAAAAAAACTGCCAAAGAGTACAGCTTGCTTGCTAGTCAAATATGAACTGTCAGGGACGAAGTCTATTGATCTGTTAGGCATAAGCTGTCTTGGTAATGATTTCTTGACCCCAGAATACTTTAGTTATTTGTTAGGATTGAACAGCGTTCCCCTTAGTAATTTGCCCTAAAGAACTGTTACTATGGACACTGAAATCTAGCCTGGTTTCTCCCAACACTGAGATTAGCAAGGTTAAGAGAGGTTGCCAAGATGGTGCCTACAGCAAATTCAACCCATAATTTCTAGCCTCCAGTTCCAGTGTTTGTAAGTATAAGATTGTGGGTTTGGTTGGTAGTTAGATGTTTGTTGAGATCTCTTGCCTAGCCCCTGCCCCAAGTAAAATTTCACACCTCAGAAATCTCTTTTCAAAGATGGCTTTTGCCCAGTGTGGGTTTTCTTCCTTAAGGAGCAGTTTCTCTGTTTTCAATTCATTTGGATATCCTCCCTTTGTCCCTTGCAGTGAACGCTTTATTCATTCTGGTTTCAATTCCGTTTCTTTGTAGGTTTGTATAAGTTTGGCTCTGGTTATGGAAGTAAAACAAGTTCTCCCTATTTGGTCATCTTGGGTTTTGCCTCTACTAGGATATCTTTATAAGATATGTTTTTACGCAGAAACTTTTTGTTGAATATAAACCCATTCGTTCATTTTTGCTTTTTCTAAATAGATTGGTTTAAATTATCAAAGATATCATTAAAGTCAACAGCCTGGAGTATTTCTATTGTATTTATTTTAATGTATTTTGTTCTTTTATGACTAACATCAAAATCATTGGTATTTTCTTTTCCTTGTTTTGGAGTCACACGTGGTGATATTCGGACTTTTTCCTGACTCTGCACTCAGGAATCACTTCTAGTGAGGCTCAAGGGACCATAGGGGGTGCCAAGAATAGAACCCTGTTTGATCACATGCAAGGAGAATGCCTTAATACAGTATTATCTCTCTGATCCAAATCTTTGATTTATTTTAAATTAACTTTTCTACATAGTTAATTTTTTTTTCATTTAAATTTCTGTCTTTTGCATGTAACTATCTAGAAATCTTCAGGGATTTGGTATTGTAATAATCATTTACTATTTTTATAGGTGAATATTAATGTCAGAGTACTCATGTGTTAGAAAGAATATTCCTGGACCAGAATATTAGCCAAAAGAGAAAATAACCTCCGAAGAATTTCTGATATGATTCTATGATATATGAGTTATTGTTTTCTTTTTAAGTGATACAAAATAATTGAATATTTTAATAAACACCTTTGCTTTCACCAGTACCATGAACCCGAAGACAGGTGTAGTTTTTATTGTTTTGTTTGTTTCTTTCTTTCTGTTCAGTGTGTGCCTCTAATTCTAATTGGGCTCTCTCAAAGATTCATGCTAAATTCTTTCTGGGGTGTAATCTGCTCAGAAAAACTCAACATTCAGATTCTGCTCCTGCTCCTGCATGAGTAGCAGTCTCTGCCATGCTTTGTTTGGAGATTGTCTGGGTGGCTCTCCAGAGTGATGAATGCCACCTTTGTTCAAAGAGTCAAGAGGGAAAATAATCTAATTCTACCCAAAAGAGAGGACAGTAAACCGATCCCCTGTTTCCATTGCTTTTGGAAAAAGAACAGTAAATGACAGCAAAACTAAATAGCTTGATACTTGCACAGTATAAATTACCCAGCGGAAGAGATGTGTTGAGGAGAGTGAGGATTTGATCTCTGCCTTTCAGTTTTCAGTCATTGTCAAGGACGAAGTACAAAAGTTGGCTCTGCAAACTTTGTCTTCATCCAGGATACTAGGGAGAGAGCCAAGAGATTTTTTTCTCCCTGTTAAGTTGCTCTAGATTGGTCTTTTGTGGATATGTTTACATTGATGAATAAAGTCAGAAGGCTTTAGTCATTTTGCTACAGTGGCATTTTATAAATAGAAGGCCCTATTAATAGATAATAAAGGCAATTTGAATTTAGCAGGTCATTACTATCTTTTTTCTAAAATTAAATAATACATAAACTCGCATAGAATAGGATAGAGTTGAATGGAATAAAAATTTCCAACTTCATTTAATATGTATATTGTTATGGAAGTATTTTAATTAAATATAGAGACATACACAAATGTTTATCTACTACATAGTAAATATGCTTTTTATTGTGAATTTTAATAAAATGGTAGCTGCTAAAAATTTTTTACATTAGAGATTCTTCTCTGGAACTATGCTTTGATGTGGACAATTTTCCAAAACATTGTTTATTTGGAATTTGAGTCAAACTTTGGGTTTGTGGTGGAAGTGATCAAAGTCTTCAAATTGCTATGAACAGTAATTATTATTTTTTTGATTATCAAAACTCCAAGTAGAAAAAAGTTTGTCTTATCTGAACCTGCCTGTATTATGATCCTAAATATAAAACACTCTGATAGTAGCACCTCTTTTCAAATGTCAATGGAAAGCATTCCAAAGTTAGAGAACCTTCAGTGACATTCAGACCAAAAGTCACCATTCTTTGGCAGAAGAAAGGCTGTCAGTAATATCAAGTACCTGTTTGCCTCTAATTAGAATGACAAATTTATCAAACAATTTACTTTTGCTTGGTTGCAATGACATGTATTGATTAAAAAAAATGTACTGTGATGTAATAAGTTGTGTAAGGCTTCCACCACCCAAGTCAGCTTAATTAACATTTGTGTAAACTGTTTTGAGTTTACTAGAAGCAGAGTCATGAACTTTTTCGCTTACAGTTAGTGGCCCACTCTTTTATCAGTAAGTTTCCCACATGGGGAAACATACATATAAATATGTATACACAGATCATATTAGCATATGATACTTTTTGCCAAAAGATCTATACATTAGTATGTCAACCTAATAAAGCTAAAGTCACAGAATAAACCATTAAAATTTGCTCTAGAAAAAGACAGTAGCTCACTTTTGGAGAAGCTGAAGATTGTGTTTGAATTCAGCAGTATGAAAAAGTTGCCTTTGACTAGTGATATCTGTGTTTAACCAAGGGGACAGCAGCGTATATACCATTTGTTTATTTTGGAACTTTTCAGTTTAGATATCCATTATGGTATCTTGGAAATATGAGATGCTCCCTTCATTTTAAGGGGGAGAGGAGTAATAAAATGCAACTCTTTAGTGTGAGGAACTGCAGTTTTAACTCAAATGTCTACAGAACAGATCAAATTAAGTAGGACATTAATGCCTACAGCTTGTCTTAGGCCTTATCACATTTGATGGGAGGGCTAAGACTAAAGATATAAATTGACAAATGATAGGTAGATAAATAAATGATATACAAATGACATCATGTCATAATATAATCCCCTTTAAAATAAAAATTGCAATGAATTTTATATCATATTTTTCTTATTTGCTCTGTCTCACTTGTGTGTACTTAATACTGAAAAAGAAATAGACTAAGTAAAGAGCCATTTATAAATAACATATTAGTAAACCAAGTTAAAGAGACTTTATTTATTCTTTAACCTACAATTTGCATTAATTGGGAGCAGTCATGAGAAAGTTTGCCAACCTCACCTAAGTCAGATGGCTTAATAAAATGAACTGTTTCATGCCCAGAAATAAATATATCCAATTATAAGTTTGAATTCATTATGAAACAGATTCTTTTCAAAATACAAATTAACCACACTATTAATATATTTTTGTCCCAATTAGAAATGTATTAAGAACACACATTCTTTTGTGTGTGTGTGTGTGTGTGTGTGTGTGTGTGTGTGTGTGTGTGTTTTGTTTGTTTGTTTAGGGCCATATCCAGCAGTACACATGGGTTACTCCTGGCTATGTGTTCAGAAAATACTCCTGGCAGACTCCAGGACCTTATGAGGTGCTGAGAATTAAACCTGGGTTGGCTGTTTGCAAGGCAAAACACCCTACCCAATGTGCTATTGCTTTGGCCCAGAGCACACTTTCTGGGTTAAAGTTTTCCCAAGGGTGATTCTCATTTTGCTTTGAATCTTGTATAAACAAATTTAGTCTTTCTCCTTTGTGTCATAAACAAGTTCAGAACTCCTTTTTCCAGTAGAAAAAAAAATTTAAATGGGTATTTTTAATTTGGAAGAGCCTGGGGCTTGACCCTGTTGTTTTGAATTTTCCCCATCTCCAGGAAATTACTTTGAATTTGTATACTTGAAGAGCTGTGCTTTGTTCTTATTTGGAAGCATACCCTGAAAGAGATACTGTCTATTTCTATTATAGCAAAATTTAGAAGCCACCTCAGCTTTCTTTTCTACAGTTTTATCTTTAAAATCTGAATATATTCTAAGGAATTCATTATGAGACCCAACATTATTTATTCATACTATAAGAGTAAAAATTCTAGGTAATACCTTCTTCACTGCTTGTGTGGAGCAATCTTTTAAACCTTTTCTGCATCCTTTTCTCATTTGAAAGATGGGGTTATTAATAATATTTACCTTATATAATTGCTGTGAGGATTAAATTAAGGAAATTAGGTGGGATAATTGGCATAGCACAGCCCATAAATGTGGTTAATAAATGTTAGATATAAAGATACGTATTAATCATCAAAAAATATAATTTATTTGGGTCAAGTCCATATATGTATTTAGCGTTAAACTCAATAAAATCAATTTTATTAAAAATTAAATCAAAACACTTGAATATTAAATCAATATCCAATATGTTTAAAAAAACATTCTTTTTAGATTTTAATATTTGGGGAAGTTTGTATTTTTTATTAATTTATCATTAAATCACAACAGAACTACAAACTTCTTAGTCTTTTCAACTTA
>PVKC010045644.1:0-11374 GCA_004027635.1 Crocidura indochinensis | reverse complement strand
TTTTTTGGTTTTTGGGTCACACCCGGCAGTGCTCAGGGGTTACTCCTGGCTCCATGCTCAGAAATTGCTCCTGGCAGGCACAGGGGACCATATGGGGCACCGGGATTCGAACCAATGACCTTTTGCATGAAAGGCAAACGCCTTATTACCTCCATGCTATCTCCCGGGCCCCTGGATCATTCTTTGAGTCACTTAAACACTGTTGATAGATTCTTGGAAACAGGCTTTTAATAAGCAAGATGACCTAAAACAAAATCAATTTGGTCATATGCTAATTATTAGAAACAAAAGTTAATTAAAGTTCACTGATTTTTCTGGTCAGAAAAGTGATTACCTACCTTCTAAATAACCCAAACACAATTTGGAACAGTCAATTTTTATTCATTTTTCATTCATTCATTCGATGTTCCACCTAGTTGGTCCAGTTCAAGGTTGTACGTAATAGAGCCTGTTGCCTCCTGGTCTTGGATATCTAGGTGGTTTCCATGATGGAAGCCTTTGATAGGAAATCGTGTTTTTTCCTCATGAACATTATAGCAAAAATGACATTGAATGAAGCACTGTTATTTGTGGGCCTGCTCTCTACTTGTGTTCTCTTCATTTATAATGCTGACTGAAATTTTTCTATCATTATTTTTGTTCTTAAAAGATAAGCTAATAAATTCTTGTATTTTTTTAGGGCATTGAAAACATCAAAAATGAAATTGAAGATTCAAGTGAGCCCTTAATAGATCCTGTGTATGGACATGGCAGGTAATTAAAGTTGATGATCTTCTAATGGGCTATAGTTTTAATGACTTCAGATGGAACACTGCTGAGATCATTTTTATTAGCTTATTAACAACGCAAGTATGAATTTCAGCAGTCTGGTGCTCCATGCATAGCTAGCTTGTTATTTGTATGAAAGGATAACCTCCACTTTAGGTTTATTTATATGTACATCATATTTATTGAGCCAATAGTTTGCTTTAAGTTGAGAACAGGAAGATTTTAACTGATTATGCTCATTAGTTAGCTTATAAAATTTTCTTAAATGTGGAAGTTTATTCATTTGACTTTGAAGTAAGCATATTTTTACTTATTTATGCTTTTCTGCATGGGAGAAAACAAAAGTGCCTACATTTCTTGGAGACTTTTTTCCTTTCAGATTCTTTTAAAAATGTTTCTAGGAAGATAATTAAAAGACTGATAAGCAGGGGCCAGAGCTTTGGCACAGCAGTAGGGCGTTTGCTGACCTAGGATGGACTGCAGTTCAATCCCCCAGCATCTCATATGGTCCCCCAAGCCAGGAGCAATTTCTGAGCACAGAGCCAGGAATAGCCCCTGAGCATCACCAGGTGTGGCCCCCAAAAAAAAACAAACGAAAAAGAAAGACTGATAAGCATATTGATCTCTAGATCTTTCTGCCACACAGGTTAAAATTTGTAGATCTTCCATCAGACATAAAATAAATTGCATGTGCATTTTTCAAAAATGAATACATATGCTGAGGAAATGATTGGTCTCAAATGCTAGTTTAATTCCTGGATGAAGGTGTTCAAGTTCTAAGAATATGTAGAAGTATAGGGACCACTGAGGTAGTTAGCAAGTCAAAGATGCATAAAATAAAAAGTATTTTTATTTTGGCGAACAGAAGAGCTCTGGTTTTTTCCTAACTTTGTGTCTAGACTTCATGTGAAAAGGCGTTATGTTTTCTTAACAGGATCATTTGAGTTGAAACTTACTTTTTTTGTTTTGTCTTGTTTGTTGGGGGGCCCACACCCAACAGTACTCAGGGGTTACTCCTGGCTCTGTGCTCAGATACCACTCCTTGCAGTGCTCAAGGGACCATCAAGGATGACAGGGATGAACCTTGTTCAGCCGCGTGCAAAGCAAACGCCCTCCCTTACTGTGCTATCGCTCTGGCCCCTATGTTAACTATTTTTACATTTTTATTAATAGCCAAAGTCTAATTAACCTCCTGCTGACGGGCCACGCTGTGTCTAATGTCTGGGATGGGGATCGAGAATGCTCAGGAATGAGTGAGTACATTCTTGTTGTGTTTCTCTGGTCTGGTGACAAATATTTTACTAGAACAAAGTGAGATATTTCATGACTTGATCTCCCAGTGGCTCTTTCTCTCTCATAGGATGAGATAAGTCCTTGGTGATAGAATCATGGCAGCTTAACAACAATCAAACCGAAAAGTCCTGAGTGTTTGACTTTCGTCACCTGTCTCAAGTCGGGAGCACCGTAGGGTATTCTGTCAGATGAGAGTGGCAGGCATGTAGATTGTGTTTTGTGTCATCTGGTTCCAGGAATCTCAAGGAAACAGATGGGACTCAGAGCTGCAGGTTCTGGTCCTTGGCATTGTCGCTCTGAGCGTGTAGAAATGTGTCAGCCCGCAGGTCTGAGCTGAAGAGAAACACAGTTGGGTCTCAGTGGTGTGTCCCAGGCATAACCCTGGAGACATGCCCCTCTGGCCACTGGGATGGGGCCTCCTTGTAATTGTTGTTTTTGTCTTCTTGCACAGCTATATAGTCTGCTTGGGTCACTCCTCACAGTTCTGTGCTTAGCATTTTATTAGCAGTGCTGAAACAGTTCTACAAGGCCCAAAATCGAACTCAGTTCCACCCCCCACCCCCACCACCACATGCAAGTTAGGTGCATGACCACAGAGCCACACCTTTGTCCTAGGATGGGACTTTTGGGGGGACCTCCAGACACTTTTAGACAAAAGTGGTTCCATTCTGCCTTCCCCCCCACCAGTGCAGAAGGACCCTTTTTGATACCCACTTGCATTTTTTCTTTTGCCGATGCCCCATCCAGAGTGAGAGGGGATCCACTCTTGGCACCTTCCCTCTGCCTTTCCCTCATGATGCTGCTGAGCACTGATTAGTGCTCCCCATTTTTGTGCCTTTTTCAAAAACTAGTCTGCCGAGTTCGGCCTTGGGTTTCAGCCCAGGGCCTTCCCTCTCAAGCAGTCAAGAGTTCCTTTAATATTTCGACTGTTGGCCCCTTATCCGATCCATGGTTTGCTGATCTTCATGTCCCCTCAGGTCTCTGAGCACATGTGCTGTGCGAGTGCTGTTCTCTCCATTCCATACTTTGGGTCTGTTTGATCAAAGGACACCTTTTTCTGGTTTCTAAGTCAGCATCAATTGTCAAGGCCTCATGAGGGATGTTTGTGGTTACTTAATGCATTGAGTTAGTTGGTGACAGAGAAGAGTAGGTGAAAGAAAAAGTGCAGGGCACAAGTCAAGTGGAAGGCCCCCAAGGTCTATTCCTGTTAGCAACCCAGGCACCTGGTGGCCCTCATATTTCTGGGCTCCAAGCAGTACCACCTGGCTGGGCCTCTGAATGGAACCGGCAGCCTGAATGATCAGGAAATCAGAAATGTATGGGTGGAGGGAGGTGTGTGTGTGTGTGTGTGTGTGTGTAATCATCAGAGAATCAGAAATGTATAGGTGAAGAGTATGTGTGTGTGTGTGCGTGTGGTGTATTTGTGTGTATGTGATCATTCATCAGGCCCCAGGGAATCAGAAATGTGTGTGAGAGAGAGTATAGCATCCATCTGTACATATTTAGTCTCACCAACCAAAGCAACATTGATTGACAAGGCTAATCATATTATACTTAAATTTAAACACTTAATCAAGGAAATGAACTTCGACACACATTTTTAATTTTAAGTAAAATGTCAATTAAAATTCCTGTGACTTTGATTTGAAGATATTAAGTGAATTTTTGAAGTTGTAATATATAAGAATATAATTATAAAAAATGTAACTCACTGATAATTATAACTATTTCAGTCATGACTCAACTGTAATGACAACTTGGTATAAAATACTTTTAAAGCTAAGATTTAGCTATCGGGATAAAAAATTTTAAGGAAATAATAATTTTAATATTACCATATAAACTATCTAAAATACTACAGATGTAATTATTGACCTAACCTGAATAATTCTAGCAATCACAAGCTGCTGATTTGTTTTATTTAGAATTTTTTTGTTACACTATTCCAAACATTTACTTAAAATTCCAAGTAGATGATGCAGTTTCTAAACTTAACACTAGGTGGTGGTAATTGATTTTTTTTTTATTAGCAAAACATGTGAACATGTTTCTCAAATTATGCATTCTTTACATTCGAAAATAGAGAGATCTACTTAATTTCAAGAGGGTTGGGGGGAGTTCATATTTAAAACACCATTTCTGCTTTTTTGGTTGCTTTGTCCCACTGCTTTTTTTCTTTTGAAAGCTCTGATGTAGAGATTTTCATAAAGTTTGGTTTTAAACAACCTATGGTTTTGAAATGTATTGAGAATTCTGGGCCCGGGAGATAGCATGGAGGTAAGGCGTTTGCCTTTCATGCAAAAGGTCATCGGTTCGAATCCCGGTGCCCCATATGGTCCCCCGTGCCTGCCAGGAGCAATTTCTGAGCATGGAGTCAGGAATAACCCCTGAGCACTGCTGGGTGTGACCCAAAAACCAAAAAAAAAAAAAGAAAAGAAAAGAAAAGAAAAAAAAAGAAATGTATTGAGAATCCTAAAGAGGTTTTGCTTCTGTGACTTATAAGCACATCATGATCAGTATTTTTCTTGTTAGGAGTTAAGACTGACAAATTTTAAATGCATATTAGGTCATTTAAGAATAATAAATAGCCAGTGCTTGCTAATATAAATATTTTTTAAATAGCTTTTTTCCAAAACAATGAAATTAAAGAGTGACATTTTTGTTTTATTTGTTTTGGGAATTAAATCCGGCAGTGCTCAAGAGTTACTTCTGGCTTTGCACTCAGGAATCATTCCTGGTAGTGCTCAGGGACCTTGTGGGATGCTGGGCATAAAACCAGGGTCAGCTGGCATGCTAGGCAAATGCCTTCTGCAATGTGCTATATTGCTTTGGTCCCAAGAATGACATTGTTTTAAATTTTGCAAATCCCTAATGTCAAGGTAAAATAGACAGCTATTTACTTCTCCGCTCTGTTTATATATTTCGTTTATAGGGATACTATCATCTGAGCTCTGGAAAACTCCACTCTGTACTCTTGAGAGTAAAAGTAGCCAAGGCAGTGAATATATTTATGAATATCATTTTGATCATCTCCACCAGGGTAATGTGATTACATAAAAGCATCAGGGAACCATTACACATGTACACGCTGGCCTGAATTTGGACTCAGCCCACCACCTAGTTCCCCAAAGCACTGCTAGTTGCGGCTTTAGAGGGCCCCAGGCCACCCTGAACTGCCATATCCTCTGGCCCTGGCAGGGTGTATCTTTCTCTAGCTGGGTACCCCCAAAAAGTACAGTCCCCACTAATCCAAAGCAAAACTCACAGGCCCTTCTCAAACCCATTCAGAACATTTTTCTTAATTCTCTGTGTGAATTACTACTTAAATGTTTTCCTCCAAGATAGCATACCTTTAAAGAACATTACTATTTCACCTCTTATGGGCATTAATTCTGTACTTCATTATTCTTCTACCTTGTTTTGTCTTCTTTCTTGTCTTAGAAAAGGGTCCTGGGGCCAGAGAGATAGTACAGTAGTAGGGTGTTTGCCTTGCACCCAGCCAATTAAAACAGACGGTGGTTCGAATCCCAGTATCCTGTGCCTGCTAGGAGTAATCCCTCAGCGCCGCTGACGGGTGTAACCCAAAAAGCAAAAAAAGAGAAAAGGGTCCTTTTTGTGTTTCTAGAGCCATCTCAAATATTGACAGTTTTGTGCACTTTCTGTGACATAGTAAGTAGATGCACTTCCCAAGATAGTTAGTATATTTCTAAGTATAAACAGAACACACCATTTTTATTGTTGTTGTTGTTGTTGTTGTTTGTCTTTTTTTTTTGTCTTTTATAATAAGCTTTTCACGTTTATGAGGTAGACACTTTGTTTTTTATCATCTTCATTTCCCAGTTTTAGGATCATTACCAATATCTTCTTTTAAGGGAGAAAAGTGGTATCAGATCACTTCTTAAGTATTCTGCAGGTAGGTTAAACGGAAATAGAATTTTCAAATTATGATTAGCCTAGCCATTGGCTTTTCTAAATTAGAAACATTTCATGATGCAAGGAAATTCAAGGTTTTGTTTTTAAATCTCTTGGAAGTCCTTGGGGTTTTTTGGCATTCACTAAAGAATTTGCCATTGAATATAAAGTTTTATGAATATGATTCATTCACATCTGAAGTAACACATTACCCACCACAAATCTAAAAAATGGTATGATGAGAGGTGCTATAATTTTTTGATGTGAACTCATAACAATAAATATATACTAGGTTTTTACAATGCAGTTTTGAGTTAAAAATGGTTTTCATGTAGGACATCTTTATACAAAGAAAATATATGCATGAGTTTGCATGTATGTAAATATTTTTCATACTTAAATGTACTAATACACTTCTAATTTTTTTTTTTAAGAACTTCTGGGTATCCATGAACAAGCAGCTGTAGGATTCTTAACATTGATGGAAGCTTTAAGATATTGTAAAGTAAGTTGCTCTTTATGATATTTAGAATGTTATTTACATGTCTCCTGTTTTAGAGAGTGTTTCTCTCCTATGGCAGCATTTGTAGTTTACTACTGTTGATATATTCTGAAAGATCCTTTCTCTCTCTCTCTCTTTCTTTCTTTCTTTCTTTCTTTCTTTCTTTCTTTCTTTCTTTCTTTCTTTCTTTCTTTCTTTCTTTCTCTCTCTTTCTCTTCTCTCTCTCTCTTTCTCTCCTTAACTGGTCTTTCTAAGTTTAAAATTAAGCAGTTGCTAATGCAAAGTTTCCCGTTTTTAAGTTACTTTCTTTCCAAGGTTGAGTGAGAGTCCATCACCAAATAATTCCTTTAAAAAAAAAAAAAGGTCTCAAATATAAGCGTTTTTATAAGAGATTGAGAGAAAAGAATGTATTGCTGGGGCCGGAGAGATAGCATGGAGGTGAGGCGTTTTCCTTGCATGCAGAAGGACGGAGGTTCGAATCCCAGCATCCCATATGGTCCCCTGAGCCTGCCAGGAGCGATTTCTGAGTATAGAGCCAGGAGTAACCCCTGAAAGCTGTCAGGTGTGACCCAGAAAAAGAATGTGCTGCTTCTTCCTGCTAACTTTATCACCTCAATTGTTGATACTTAATAAGGCAAATAAGGATTTTCTAAATACCTGAAATGCTAATTTTTGAGCCTCTCATGAGAAAAATGATTTCACACTAAAAGGAATTCCAAGCACTCATAGCATTAAGCTCTTTGGTACATGTGCCAGGGATAAGGGTTTGTTTTATTTATGGCCTGATATAAGTGGAGTATTTAAGTAGTTGCAAATAGGATTTAAATAATTAATAATATGCACCTAATAAGATGTTCTGATTTGGAGAGTGAAGTAAGTCAATCGAATTTTCTCTTTCCTCTTTAGACTGGTACTTGTGTATCAGAGTATAGTGATTTTTTTTTGTAAGTCACAATAGCTTCATTTTATTTATTCATTTATTGTGACCAAATTTAGACTGGAGTGAAAATAATTTTGATAATCAGATCATTTGTTTTTATCTTGCCCTTATTAGTAATGATCATATTCTTAACCAGGGGCCACTCATTATTTTCAGCTTGGACCCCACCACACACCCAGCTCCTGTGTCCTAAAAGTGTCAGTGTATACACATGAGGCAACTATCAATCCTGGAGTCTTTAATCCCCTTGATTGTGGGGATTTTTTTTCACAATGTAAACATGTTTCCATTGTGTATACAGGTGCATTTTGTTATCTCAACAACTTTCTGTAAAGCTGCTTTGCAGGAGAATTGGGCATGGAGCTCAGCCCTTACAAACCCTCTCGGGGTGGTCCAGGGTTCTAAGGACCCAGATTTTGTCCGGGACTCATTCCCATATCTCCTACCCCTACCCCTCCTTGCACTCACTCCCCTGCCTCTTGCCCTTATCTCTTCCCTGAACACTCACTCAGTGGAAGGACATCCCTTCAGCCTCCTTCCTTCCGTTGGGATCTCAGAGACCATCTTCAAAGCATTTTCAGATACCTCCTTTTTTAATTATGGCGGAAGGACAATTCCTCTATAGTGAAGTTTACTATCATATTTCCTGGATTTTTTTTTCCATTTTACTGCATTTGATAGCAGGCACGTGGGTTTTGCTGGATACATATTAGAGGCCAATAAATATTTCTTGATTGAAGGGACAGTGGCAGCAAGGGCATGAGCTTTTTCAAAATTGCCTTTTCTAAGTAGAAAAGAAGGGGGTCTGTCCCCCTCTCCACCCCCTTCAGAGATGTAGTGTAAAGGCAGTAACTTCTTGTGCTGCAGAGGTTCTCTCTGTATTAGACTTAAAGACTCCTGATTCAAGCCTGGGACACTTGACTAGACACACAGAGCCATAGTGCCTTTTGGTTCAGTCATTAGGTTACCTGGCAGGGCCCACAGAGCAGTTTAGGATAGAGTGGATAGAGTGGCCCTTCCTGGGCCCATGGGCTGGCCAGGTGCCATGGGCTCAGTGGCATAGAGTGTGTCCACACCCACAGGTTCTGGGCTCCCAGGTGATTCAGGCAATGAATACATGCCTGGATATGGTCTCATTGGCTTCTTTTAAAAGGAAACTGAAGCGTCTAGCCAGGCCTTCAAAAGTGAAACAAGACTGTGGAAGACAAAGAAGAAAGAATGGCCTTATACTGTTGTGTTCCTGTGTGTGTAACCTTTCTCAAGATGATTTATATGTATATATGTATAATTATATATATAATTTTATCATGTGTTAATTTAAGGAAATAATCGTATTAATTATAAATCAGCATTTCCCTATCCTGTTAGATATTCCTGTTAGAGTTACAAATTGCCCTTTGGAAATGAAAATAACACTTTGTGTAGAATTTTGGATGTATGTGTTCATTATCTCAAATGAAATTTTTTCTCTCCCATATATATTTTATTTACATATGTTAATATGC
This sequence comes from Crocidura indochinensis, assembly GCA_004027635.1. Classification (NCBI taxonomy): domain Eukaryota; kingdom Metazoa; phylum Chordata; class Mammalia; order Eulipotyphla; family Soricidae; genus Crocidura; species Crocidura indochinensis. The sequence continues at coordinate 2,454 of PVKC010045644.1, read as the reverse complement.
ATATCATAGGGCTAAACTTGTGGTTTCTACGTGTGGTAAATCTATATTGGTCTAAGGTAAAAGTGCTTATGTAAGCTTAGCCCTGACCATCTTTATAACATTTTTATCTTTTTATTTAAATCTTTGTGACATTTGGTCTTTGTGATAGTCTTCTGGCCCAGTCAATATAATAGGAATTGCACACAGAGATACACATATCTACATATCTGGATTCTTGCATTTGCTCTCAGGAGCAAACTATTCTTTTCACCACCCATTAGAATCTCCACCATCACCATCATACCCAACTCATCCCTCCCATCACTGCACAAAGACTAGTTTTTCTCTACTGAAGTGCACATAAAAACCCAAGTCTCATTGGCTGGTGAGAGTTGCATACAGAGAGCATCGGATCAGGACTATTGTCTTGAAAAGGCAAATCAGGGACCTTGTCACTGAAGTAGCCACTTAGAATTTTCTAGTTACGAACTGTAAGAAATGACAATTCAGTGAATTTGATTGGTAAAGTTAATAATTAAACTGTGTTGTCAGATGAGTGGAATTAATGACATGGGTTTCATCATTTTGTTGGTTCGTGGTCCATTTATTTTTCATTTACACAGAATGATCCTCTTAAGTTTTGCTGCTGTAGTTTTGACGAATTAAATATATAATCTTAAAAGCAGGCTATGATTGTTAAAATTATATATTTTTAAGTAAACTTTATCAAAAACCTTGAACATAAAGCATCAATGACCAAGTCATTTATATTCTTGAATGAAGCCTTTGGCCCAGTGTATCTCTCTATTAATATGAATTGAACACGCAGTTATGCTTCAAATACTCATGGACAAAAATACTCACAGTTAGTATAACATTTTCATATGTTTGTTTATTTTGCTACATTTGTTCTAGGTTGGTTCTTACTTGAAATCTCCAAAATACCCTATTTGGATTGTTGGCAGTGAAACTCACCTCACCGTATTTTTTGCCAAGGTATGCTTAAGTTAAGCAGGATTTTTTTTTTCAAGTATGACATCAGGCAAACAAGTAATATAAGTCCATATTTAGCTTGGATCTTTGTGTAAAACTTCAGTATATTTCCACTAACAGACTGTTCCAAAATCTAAAATATTAATACTAAAGAACATATTGTTATACTGCTTTAGTTTTGGCATCATTTCAATAAAATGTCATGATTTGGTTATAATTCCTTTATATTTTCTGACTTTAAGGCCTTGATGTTCTTTTTTTTTTTTAATCACTTGTGTTAAGTTCACATAATTGAACTTAAAGGTTTATAATTGTACTTTAAAGAGCAGATAAGAATTCTGACTTAGTGCTGTGGAATTCACACTTCCTACACTGGGTCTTACCCCTTCCAGTCCTGTGGCTTGCAGTGAACTTGTTCTAGGACAGGGCCTGTCTGTCTATGTCTCTGTCACTTTGTCCTCCCTGCCATGACTTTCAGCAACATCCTTTGAAATGCTGAATTCCAGATGAGAATTACCTCGAAGAGATGCAACTCTACTATAGGCCTGCAAACTCAAAATGTGCACTGGCTCAATCAGATCCAGCATTTAAATAGACTTTGCTGATTCACCTCACCATGTCTACTCTAATAGCTAAAAACCAAACCAAATTTATTAAGGTGACTACGAATGTCTTAGTAAGTGTTTAGGTTTTCTTAGAGGGCTCTGGGGATTAAGAAAGGGGGTGTGGATGATGCCAGATATAATATGTAGATAGGCATCTCCATGTACAAAGAGTTCATGTCTCTCACAGGGGGTACAGGGGATCCAGGCAGGTCCTCTGAGCCAGGTAGATGGGACAGGAGGCACATTTCTGCCATGGGTGCTGACCTCAGGTTCATTTGGGGACAGCCTTGTGGGCATGGACAGTATCTTCAGAAGTACACAGTTATGGTTAGGTGGAAAGCTGACAATCTACATAAGGAAGAGATGGTTTTTGAATCTTTAAATTGAAAGAATTTAGAACCCATTTTGGAATGTTTCAAAATTATTGCCCTTCAAGAGGGAAATATAGCATTTTTGTGTCCCCCCCCCAAAGAAACAAGAATGTGAAGCCTTTGGTTTTTTTGTCTGTGTTTTAAATCTTCTTTTAGGGCTGGCTTTTTTAAGTGTGGACACATGAATTTTCTCTAAGTGCCTGAATGACATATACCACCCAGTTGAATAATTGTGTCTTCTTTTCCTCTTATGTTTTCTTCTCTGTAATAGTTTTTCCCTTTGATCCTGTCTTTTATATTTGGGTTTTAGGAATAAATTAGAACCTCTGAAAATTCCTCTTGAATTAAAAAACATATAAAGCTTCTTTTCTGGAGGAGGCTTCTCAAACAGAGCTCAGGGTGCCAGGGGTTACTCCAGGTGGGAATCCAACAATTTAGGAATATGGGTGCCGGGCGGTGGCGCTGGAGGTAAGGTGCCTGCCTTACCGCGCTAGCCTTGGACAGAC